>CAMOHE010056096.1:1528-14595 GCA_946598075.1 Artocarpus hirsutus | reverse complement strand
CCCCCCCCCCCCCCCCCCCCCCCCCCCCCCCCCCCGGGGGGGGGGTGGTGTTGTTAGATCTGATTTTGTTTATAAAAAAAAATCTAAATTTTTAATATATTTTTTGTTTTTTTTTTATTTTTTTTATGTTTTAATTTTAATTTTTTTAAAATACATTAGTATTTTACTAACATATCCTCACTAAGGTAGTCAAAACATTTTTTAATGGTCAAATTTAACAGCTGAGGATCAAATTGCACCCTTTTAAAAGTTAGACCTAGTTAAATAAAAAAAAATTGGAGGACCAAATTTTAACTTTTGTAAAAAGGTTGGGAACCAACCAAGCTAGTTACCATTTTTTTTAAATACTTAGGGACACTACTAGTGTTAAGTACTATAACTAAATAGAAAGTGGACGGCATATAAGTACTATAACTAAATAGAAAGTGGATGGCATACTTTAAAATCCACTTTTTCATTAGTGTGTAGTGCTTAGTACCACCAATGGCTTATAGTATTATTATTTGTTTTTTTAGTTTAATAAAACTTTTTGAATTTTTTAGTTCTTTTCTTTTTAATAATATAAAGAGTTTTAATTTGATATATACTCAAAATATTCTGATATTCAATTGTTAATGAGGTCCAAAATATGGTGTATATATTTTCGTTATTTTTTTTTTCGGTGAGAATAAAGGAATGCCCTTTAGTCTCCCTTCCTAAACAATAGGAGCACAATTTTAAAAGAGAAAGATAGGGGACGCAAGACTAAAAATAATACATTCCCTAAATTCAGATATCCTCCCCCTTCTCTCCCTGCCTCGTGCAGTCTCTCACTCTCTCACAGAAACATTCGATTGCATCTCTACTTTTCATTTGATCTATTTAACCCAAAATTATCTCCTTTTATTGGTGAATTTTTATAAATATATATTTTTTAAATTTAACTTTCTATTTGTAAATATCATATGTGTTTAACTATAACACAACTTAAATATATAATATAAGTGGTTGTGTGACACAATTTTCTAAAGTATAACATGAATAAACATATTTTTAACAGTCTCACATTTTTTTAATTTATGAACCCATTTAGCCGCTGGTTAACTAACTCAAATTTTTAAGTTACAAAACTGAAATTCATCCTTTCTCTCATCCTCATTTTTCGTTTGATCTATTCAAGTTGAATGTTTTTTCTTTTTCATTGATGAACCGAATTTACCCACGGTTTAACCAACTTCAACATTTTCTAATCCTCGAAAAAAATAAACTTGATATATACAATTCCAAATAAGGCATATACAAAGGTATTTGTGTCACGGTTATTTATATTCACGCATAAAATTATAGTTGTCGACGGAAGACAGAAATCAACGGACATATCCATGTTTTTTTTTTTTTCCTGGGTTGAAGAGAATCATACCTCTGACTATACTTCAGTATGCTTGATAAAAACTAAAAAGTTTTATATAATTAATCTGTAGGAATTTTCGTGGAATGCCAAATGATTGAACTTGGACAATATTTTGCAATTCTTTGCCAGCCGCCCCAGGCTTCCTCTCTCTCTCTCTCTCTCTCTCTATATATATATATATATAGAATATACATACACATACAATATAAATGTACATGTATGTATCTATGCATGATTCAAAGATACGGCAACTAGGTTAATAGATTTTATCCTCGAGTGAAATTTTGGTTTAATGGGAGTTTATTAGAGAGAGGCCGGAAAATACAAAAATTATTTATAATATATATGTATATGTATCTATATATATATATATAATGTGTGCAACAAAAGCAAACTAGATTCACGGGACAAATCCAAGGTTGTGCAACCAGAAAATTATGCCCTCGAAATCAAGCAAATGAAATGACTTACATTCCTAGACCCAAATCACGGGGCTTAGAAAAATGGGGCATTTTTTACTTCATCACGGGGAATAACGACCAGAAACATGTTTGTTCCAAAAGTCAAAGCGAAAACCAAAACACAAAAGTAGATTTAATGGCGAAATGGACTCGAAATAAATTTTGAGTTAGTTTCAACCTCTTGCACATGGCCGTTTACCGATCAATCATTGGTAACTGATAACTCAACCCCATAATTAAATTAGTTGGACATTTATTGGTTGAAATTAAATCGCTGCATATGCATGCCATTTCCACATATTTTTGTTGAAAAACTACCGTGTGACGTTTTATGGCAATAAACCACATACTAGTCCGGTCTTTGAAATGAGTCTGTGTAAATGTCCAAAATATAATACATTTTAGTGTTGCGTCCCCTATTTTTCTCTTTTTAAAAATGCCACATACTAGTCCGGTGTTTGAAATGAGTGTGTGTAATTTGAAGTGAGGATTTAAACTACACACCTTGAAGTAAAGTCAGACATGAATTTATTGCTAGGCTATTGTTGTAACATCATCTAATATGATTCTGGTATAAACTAGTACCAATATCACATTGGAACATTTGATATCGTATTTTATTTTATACTCCAATATATATATACATATATATATATATATATTAAATGTTCTTTTAACATTTTGTTATAATTTTTTTTTTTTTTGCAATAGAGAGAGAGGACAACCTTTTGTCATAATTATCAAGTTTTGGAAAGTACTGAACTACGCTTTCAATTTTTAAATAGTTTAAAAAAGATAATATCATAAAAGTTAAATGAGAAAGTAAATACCTCAATCAATAATCATCAGTACAAACATTAGATGATTGTTATTAAAGGTCGTCTAAAGATTAGATGGCAGAGTCTAATTGAGAGACACAACATATATGCACATTAGACAATGGCTATAAACCGTCATCTAATGTCAACCTAGGCCATATGAGGCGCGAAATTGTAGAGATTAGACGATAGTTCTCTCGTGCTAAAGCATTTTGAGAAAAAGTATATGTATGTAAATATCATGATCTTTATATTATAAAATGAATTTTAAGTTTTGATTTAGACTCGAAATAAGCAAATTTGAGCACCTATGGTTTTCAAACACCACCGAAGATAAGCACAGCTCCTGGATGGTCAGTAGTTAGTAGCCTTAGAGTGTGGGTTATGTAGAGTGTAACCTTGGAGATAGGTTGCCCACAAACCTCGATCAAGGAGCTCTGCAGCGTGGGCAATGACTAAAGCACTGTAAGTATGTTCCGTATACGATATATCAACGATTTGTAAGCTGAGAATTTTATTAGGTGCTTCATCTCTTCCTTTAACCAATTATTTAAACTTCTATGTTTTCTTTTGTTTATTTAAATGATGTGTTTTAATAAAATGATAATCTTACTGGACTTTTCGCTCACGTTTTGTTGTTTTAAAATTTTCTCCTGCCAAGTTTTGTAGAATTGATAATGTCCGAGACTGTGTATAATGTTTCATGAAGTTTTGAACAAGAAACGATAATTGTTGTGTGTAATGTGTACTGCACGACTAGTCTCGATGTTAGTTTGTAGTAATTGTATTGGACTTTATTGTAATTTGCATATGTTTAAGCCCTATACAGGTGATAAATTTTATTATCATTATTGTTGTTGCTATTTACGTATTGAACCAATCTTGGCTGATTCCTTTGTTTTAATTACAACTTAAACTATTATTTACTCGTCGATATAGTTCGATGAGTTTAATTTACTTAATCATGTTTAATTTTCTTTAATATTTCCCTTGATTATGGCTCTGTTTTTGAGTCGTGACAACAAGCGACATTTGTTACTTAATAAATGTTGTATCATTTATGACCATGGTTTCTTAAGAAAACATAGTCTATTTAGCGTCACCTAAGCGACTATTTGTTGTAATGAATAGTCAAATGTAAAAATTTAACAATTTAAGCTCACGTGAAATTTAACACAGGCATGGAAAATGCCTAATTTAACATACAAAAAAATATATTTTGAATTATATTAGAGGTAAGACATTAATTTAACACTACATTAAAAATGCTCTTATAACTTGACAATTCAAGGTTACATCTAAGTATATAAGTGCATTTGACATTTATGTTGCAACATTCAAGTTGCAACTGCTACAATATAAAGCTCTTACATGGTACTATAAAATTACCTAAACGCTTTCTACATATTTTTTCCGTACTCTTACGTTTACAATACAATATATATATATATATATATATATATATATATATGTACATATAGTTTGTTTCCTCAAGTTTTTTGTTGCGTCTTTTCAAGCCAAATGGTGGCTATAACCGGAAATCACGCAGTGTCAACAACATGGTTTTAGTCAGGTCTAGTTGTGTGAATGGAACGACCAGTTCTAGTATATGAATTATATCAACCACGCTTCCGTCAATCCTACCAAAGCTTCTTTTCACACAATGGTAATTGCTTTCTTGGAAACTTGGACGTATTTAATTTACTCCTCAATCTGGCCGGCCCCAAGTTGGCCTCGTGAAAATCCTTTTTTTCCCCTTTTTTTTTGGGTCAAAATACTGCCGTGAAATAGGACATGAGTTTTAAAGTGGCTGCAGAATTTTCCATATGTGACTAGTCAATGCTGTGATTGATAGATTTTGTCCAAAGTGAACAACTGGATATTTGTTTTGATCATTTATATATTTTATGTATTGTATATATGTATATTGTTTGTGTATCACATGCATCATTTTGATGGTATCTTCACATGCACAAAATATTCTTCGAAGGTTGTTTTTTGAAAATTTTCTGTTTTCGAATGAAAAAGTTGGCCTGTCGCCCACCACTTCTTTTTTTTTTTTTTTTAACATGAAAACAAGTTTTGTTTAACCAAAAAAAACGAAAGAAAGAAATACATATATATATATATATATATATATATATATACACGACCCCAGTTAGAGAGATTAGATAAACAAATCGACCCCAGGAGTCACGTTTGGAATAGCTAACTGACATCATCTTAATGATATTGTAATAAGTTGGAAAATCTAATCAATTAGCCGCTTAATTTTGAGTCTGATCGGTACTTTTTTTTCCTCCCTACATGAAATGAATTTGAAATTAATCCTCGTAAAAAGTAAAACAAACAATCAAACAAAACAAAACTAAAAGAAAAATGAAAGTGAAAATGCTTTTTTTTTTTTTTTTTCCATTTGAAGGAAAAAGGTTGTTGAGCCATAATCAATGAAGACTTGTCAGTTCCTTCTTATAATATAACTGCTTGGAAGTTAATTGAATCTGAGTTTGGTCATTCAAGTTTAATCTAATACCTCAATACTCCCAAAAATATAAATCACATCAACATTAGTGGGCGTTAACTATGTGATTGACCACCTAACATTAGTTGCTAATTAATCAATTTAAAGTTAAAGGGGGTTTGTCTTGTCGATTTCACGATTTATATATATATCCTAATGCGTTTATCATTATCTAGTTGACATCTGTGGCTGTGTTTGATCCAATTGAAACACAACAAAATAAGGGAAATTGTTTCACAATTATATACATATATATATATATATATATATGTTTATTTATCTAATCCTTCTATGCACGAGTTGCAGAATTTTGATGTGATGATAATTAATTCACCCAATAGTCTTAATTAATTTCTCCCTCTGTTTATCTCATATATAATTCGTGACGGTGACTTGAAAGTTTTACATTCAGAGCATGTAAATATATATATATATATATGAAGAGAATTTTTTTTTAAATTGAGTTTTCACTAAAAATATGATGATAATTCAGGTTACTTCTATGGCCAATATTCATCTTAAAAAGGTAACAATAATTATATTGGAATTGAACTATCGTCGAGGGAATGTGGCGCACAGAAAGAGTCACCAAAATATATAATAAAGTGAAGGAAATTTAGCTGAATGTCTCAAATAAATATGTGCAAAACTCTTCCGTACTGCATCACCTGCCTTACATGCTCTTTCACATGGAGGGGTCTTCCATTGTAGTCCTTTTTGAGTTATTTTTTCAACTGAAAGGCCTGCAAGATGTTGGAGATGAATTAATATTTAAACCAATCAATCTACTTTTCCCTTTATCATTTATATATTATTATATTGTTTATAACTCTGAGGGTGCAGAGAAACTTAATTACATATGTTCCTTACGTTTCTGGTTTGATTCGTATCATACACATTTTTCAATAATGTATCAATAATTTCTAAACATTTATTATATATCTCTTTTAATAACATATTCATAGACTCAAACATTTGACCAATTTTCAGTGTCCTAAATAATGTCCTAAGAGAAATTGCTTGCATATTTTCATGATTGTGGTTGATATAGAAGTCAGCATTATTTGATTAGGGGTGGAGTCAAGAAATGTTTTATGGGATGTGTATAAAACTAAATTTTAAATTAAAATAAGAATGTAACAATATATTTTTTTAAAAAAATTTATCTATCTTTTTATTTTCATTTTATTTCTTTTATTCTTCTTTCAAATAAATTAAGATTGCAATAGAATTTACATTTCACTTATCAAAGTTTGCACTCCCAAATTTATTAGTTTGCATACTAGTATTGTTAATTTTTGGTTATTCATAGTTTTAAGCTTCCAATACGAATATATTTAAAAGTGAACTTATAATATGCTTGTTTCTTCTTTTTTTTTTCAAATAAAACATTGATATCGCAATTACAAAATTTTAGGGGCAAACTAGGAAAAAATATAAGGACAAAAATATAAGGAGTCATTGGGTGATGGACAGCTACCCCAGGCCTTATCTAGCTCCGCCGTAGAGTGTATAGCACTTCTATTTTATAAATTACTTTGTTGTTTCTATAAAATATGTCTAACGTTAAAGAGCAACTAATTTCAAGGAGAATGTCTCCGCAGTCCGCACCAGCTTTTACATGAAATCCTAATTGAATAATGTTAATTAGCACCTAGTCACCAATAAAGGACGTCAAGTTGCTCTATTAATAAATCTACACTGGTTTTCCAAGTTCATGTACCAATGACTTTTTGTTGTCTAAAACTACTCTACCAAACATATAAAGTGAAGAGGAAGTATCTACCATGTTTACACGTAATGGCATATCATCACATCATGATATGCCTGTGTATACACTATATCTCTAAGTGCTAGGGCCGATCTTGCTTGTTACATTAATGTTGATTGATTATTTATATTATTTGTTTGTTTTTGTCCTGAATATAATTCCTTGATTAATTTAATTTGGTGTAACTGTTGGTATCTATGAATGGTATAAACGCTGTCAGATATGAAAATGACATTCACATGCTTTGATACACCTTGCCACTTTCAGTTACTGTCTTCTGACTAGAAAATAATATAATAGATTGAACAATAATAATTTATAATGTAACTCAAAATATTATTTAACCAACAACATATATATTATATTGGCAGGAATTTCATTTTGTACATATTGTCATAAGGTGCGTTACATAGAACACACAGAGAGATAAGACTACAAATAGAAAGATCATAAGATTATTAATTAATTATCCAAGATAATTCACTAACATGGACAAAGGAACCAAGCACAGCCCTCTTTTCTTCAGTTCGAAGCAGTCATTTTCTCCATTAAAATCCACTATGCTTCTTTCTTCTGGCTGCTGCTCTGAATAGTACTCTGATGTACCTCCTTTCCCCTATCTCAACCAAAAAAACAAAAATATATTAATAAAAGGAATAATCATTAGTTGTAGGTATAATCTAGTGATAAAAACTACACCCGACTTTATCCGTAGCTAAGTTAAAAAAAAAAAAAAAGAATAACTGCAAAACCTTTAGTATCTCTGGAACCATTTCATCTAGACCATGCATAGATAGAAAATCCTTTTTTTTTTTTTTTTTGCCAGAATAAAAGGAATCATAAACACAAGTTTATTAATTACCAGGGAATCGTCAATAAGATTATCTGTTTGTTTGGCTTTCATATCAACCGCTTTCAGATGATCACCAACCTATATAATTTGATGCATCAAGAATTTGAGAGACCAAAGTTAAAAGCAAAGTAATTCCAGAACAAAAAATCAAAATTATTCTAGAAATAAAGATTCAAATAATATGTAATATGAAAAAAGGGACAAAATGAATAATTATATTCAAGAATATATATATATATATATATATGTATATATGTATATCATCCGGTCACCTTGGGGCTATTAACAGGAGAGCTAGCAGTGTCTTCTAAAGAATCATCTTGAGAAATCTCTTTGGCTCTTGTTTTCTTGAAACTCAGCTTTTTGGGAGCCACCTCATAATTGTATTGGGGATCAGGAGAGACTTTCCATGCAGCGTAAGAAGCAGCATCAGAAACCAAAGAAAAGCTTGTACAGAAACTTTCTTCATGAATATCATGATTATCATTAATATTGTTGGAAAAATCTTGAAAATAAGCTGTCCAACCACTCTCTTCGTCACCGGTGCCGGAATTATCGTCTGCGGTCGGTTTACGAGAAACCGCTTTGCCCTTGGATGAGCTATAAGAGCAGTTCTCCATCAACACTGATGAGAAAAAAAGAAGAAAAGAAGAAAGAGGAAGAAGTATAGAGAAGTGAGATGAAAAGAGAGGGTGTTTTCTAAAGAGTGGTTCTATAACTGAAAAAAGATGACCAAAGAACGGAGAAAAAGGGCACCCATGATGTAGAATCTGGAGTGGGTCCCGGGTTTTAGAGTTGGGGAAGTTAAAACCTGCCATTTGCAACAGAAAACAAAGGCAGAGAGAGAGAGAGAGAGAGAGAGAGAGAACTTAAAAAAAAATTTGTAGAGATTAATAGAGGGAGATAGGGGGTTGACCTTTTTGGTTCCAAATGGGGATTTAAACATGACAATGGGAGCCATTTTCTATGTAAGGAATTACTTTTCAACTAATTACAATAAATGGGTCAATTCAGCATTAAGGTAGACCTCGATTCCATTTGCTTATTCGTTATCACGGATTTTTTTTCCAGCTCTAATAAAAGAGTGTTTAAAAATGACACTAAATTTTGGTTAGTTTCTTTGTTGTCACGTAAACAACTAGTTACCACGGCTGCTAATAACCAAGAAGAATTGCCATATATTGTTTGGCCTGCTAGCAGGGTGGGTTTAGGTTAGACTAGACGGGGTTTTGAAATTGAGAGAGTTTTGGGGTTTAATAATTAAACAAAAGAAAAGAAAATACTTCAAATTAGTGTTATTTTGGATATACTTTTATTGTGGATTGCAAGAAAAAAGATCCCATTATTACCAATAAATATTAAAAGTTGATATTTCGAGGATATTATATCATTTTTTCACACTCTTAGTATATATTAAATAAAAAAAGCAAAAAAAAAAAAAGTGCTTCGCCACTGAAATGGTCCCCATCTTATAAGCCGATTTAAAAAATACTGCTTATGTTTTTTTGTTTTCAATTTTATGACTTCTATAAAAAGTTTGAAACATATAACTTCCAATGAATATAAAGATACTATTCTTCTCAAGAACTTTGGGATTAGGATTAGGTAAATTTGTGTCATCTAAATGTATTTTGGTCCTTTAGTTAGAAGATTTAGTGCTGATCAAAAGTGAAGAAAAAATGACAGAATACAATATATAGTGGTAGTAATAATTTACTCCATTGTTATTAGGTCGCATATAGATCCCATTTTGTTGCAACAGGATGATCAATTTTGGGCGAGGTTGCTGTCCAAACACAACCATGTTCGTGCACATCATTTGACTAATTAAAACGTCTTCGATCTTCATTGGAATTGAAAGCCTATCTACCAAGTCAAGTGCGTCTCCTTTTGCATGTTTGTTTTTTAAAATTTCTGAAAACCCCTGAAGAGTATATATTGAGATTTTTCAAGTCTATATTGTTGGGAAAGTTCACGTTAATTCCGACTAATGTGTGGGCCACATATTATACAACAATTATATTAAGCTATTTAATGGGTTTTATTAAGTTGCCTAATTAGGGGAGCCAAAAAAGACTTCTAATTAGGTATAGGTTTGATAAGTAAACATCTAATACTAATCCAATTAGGCTTAATGGGAGCCCAATGGAAAAATATATCAATTTATTTAGGTTATGTCTCTCAATATGTCAAATCATTCACCGTTTCCTCATCTATTTCATCTAGAGAGAAACACCCCTTAAAGAATTCTAGAGATTTGACTGAGGAAGATAGTAACTCGATCGTCAATCATCGTAGTAATTCCATAAAAGTGTTGATAGTTGCTACTATGGATTCAAGTACGCTTCCTCAATATTATATTGGTAATTTGACATGATGGTTCTTGAGACATATGAATACAGTGATCAAACCCATATTTGTAATTAAAGACTAACATATATATATATTCTTGCGTCATTGTTGTGCTCCACTAGCCGATCGAAGCTTATAACTAACTTGATCCTGACTTAACTGCACTTTTAACCAAATCATCCGAGACATAGCTTGCCATTTTAAACAATTATTTGACAGATAAATGACTATTTTTACTAACCCTTTTCAATTTCAGCAGGAACTCGGTATGTCGTTTTTTATTAAATCATGCCATAGATATTCAGAATTTTGGGGTCATGAATAGCGCTCCCATTGACTATACTGTAGCAATCACATGAAACTGATCACATAATTATCATCTTGCTTTGGAGAAATTGAATCACGCTTCTTCTTTTTTTTTTTTTTTTTACTTCTTCTTTTTGTATCCTTCCTTGTGTGGGGCTGTACTTGTGACGTAATAAATGCAAACAACAACTCTAGTCCTACAAACAAGAAGAAAAAGTTGTAAGTTTTCTGCTTATTAAACTGAGAATACCATACGATCATTTTGATTCTCATTAGAGCCAACAGATTTACGCACAATAACATTGTCACACCCCCTCGGTGATGATACATATCTACAGAACTGCAAGGTAGGGACCGCACTGCCTGCTATATTACAAGTCGACCGGGCTGAAAATGAATTGTGGGAGTGAGAATTTAAGAGGCTTTTGCCAAGGTATAGTACGAGGACATTTATGGTCTCTAGTATAAGAGTATTTTAGGGTTGTTGGTGCAAAATTTCGTCCAAACACCAAAAGCACATTCTTGAATTAGTAATATATGGATTAAACAAGCGCTTCGATAAAAATATAGTATGAACACTATGATGAACGCCAAGAACTTTATAAAATAAAAAAAAAGAGAAATAAAGAACATTTATGGGATATTGTATCGATAGCACTCTGATGTTTGGGTGAGCAAATTTGTGGAGAGGAATTGACAGAGTTTTGATATTGTAAAAAGTGTACCTTGGCCTTTCAAATTAGAAGAATTTATAAATCATCATAGATGATTACTTAATAACTGTAGATTTTGCATAATTTGGAATAGCTAGGATGATTTATTCGTTTCATGTAGTTGATTGAGCGCATACACTCCCTGTTAGTAGACGAGCGACTTGAGATATTTCGCTTAAACGATATTTGTTGACAACTTGATCAACGTGTAGTGTCAATCACGGGCCATAACATATGTGGCCACGTGATAATACTAGTTGGGGCTAGGAATTTCTCTAGCGACTAGTTGGGATTTCCCGAGTGGTGGATAAGGGTGAAAAGCCATCAAGATTCTTTACTTTTCTTTTGATTTATGAAGCATATATCCCAAAATATTAAGCCGTGCTATCAAAATTAATGAACTTTAATGATTATTTTATTATATGAAAACAAGAGCTTTTGATTTTATTTTTTTTTAATGAAAGCTCATATTGAGAGAACTATTATAGTCCCTTATATATGTTCTTTCGATTATTCTCTACCATCATTTTCATTTGAGGTCAGTTGCTTCCACGTTATCTTTGCACATGCGATAGCTTATAAATTCGCTCACTGCCATATAGTCCTTTGCTCGATCAATCCATAACCAATTAATTATGTTCATGTATTTTGCATTTATAAAAACTCGATCAATGTGATTATTATTAAGCTGAACAATATTAAGGATTATGGTAATAAATTGAATTTATAGTTTGGAGATCCTAAATCAAAACTCCACTTTCAATCCTCCACTTTCCATCTAGGTCATTAGTAAAAGATTGTTTATCATACGACGTTAGTTTAATACTGTTTTCTCAAAAGCCGTCAGATTAAGTAGGTGAAAAAGCATGGAAGTATAAGAAAAATACAAAAATCCTCATGAAAATAGGAGTTTTCATGATTGTTTTTTTATCTGGGCTTACATGAAGGTTTCTACAAAAAACCGACGTATAATGCATCAATGATAAGCTAATCAGTGATACACTATAAATCAATACATCATTGATCTACATCAATATACCATTGATATAATGATTAGCATTAATGCATCAATGATATACAAAACCCTTTTTTTCTTAATTTCAAAAGTTTAGACCATTTACTTAGAAAAACTTTAAAAATGCCCATTTAACCCCGAATTCCTTGTGTCTCATCTAAAGTCACATGTGACTCATTTTGATTATGGTTTATGTAATCCATTTTATTTAGCTACGACAACAGGCAAAAACAGGACAATTGACCAACAAATGAAGAAGACCATAAAAGAAGAAAACGACAACTTTAAACAGAGGACACCAAATGAAACGACAATAAAGTATCATAAACAACATGAGCTACAAAAGGAAAGAAAAGAAACAAAACGACCTTAACAACGAGGAAAAAAAACGACAGGGAGGAAGGGGGAAGAAATAACGACTGGAAACTGAAAAGGACTGAACTGAACAACGTTACAAACGACAAGAATCTACAATGATAAAGAAGAAACGACAGAGTACGATAAACAAACGACCATGACAAAAAATAAAAAGAGCAAAATAAGGGAACGACAATGGGTAAAAAAAAAAAAAAAGAAGACCACCAGAAGAATAATCGACGAGAATGAAAACGACAAATAAAGGAAAAACCACGAAAAAAAAAATCTAACGACGAGAAAAAAAAAAGGATAAACATGTAACACCCCGAAGTTAATTAAGTGTAATTAGAATATTAAATGGTGAATTAGTGTGCCATAATGAGTGTTTTGAACTTAATTTGATTACTTTGTGGAAACCTTGTGTTAATTACTTTTGATGATTTTTAATTGTTCTAAATTGTTTTTGATTGTTAATTTAAGTTTTAATAAAACAATTTGATTTGAAAACAG
>CAMOHE010056095.1:0-116352 GCA_946598075.1 Artocarpus hirsutus | reverse complement strand
GGATAACCAATGAAGAAGTTATGATTTTTTTTCCTCAAATATAGGAGAAGGAATTTTAGTTTTTACTATAGCAGAGATATCAAAGTATCAAAAGTTTAGGGAGGAGTCAGAACTTTGAAAACTTAGATTCTTAATACTTAAAGGATTCGGATTTTGGGTGAAACAAACATGTATCCAAAAGATTCTTAATACTCGAATTCAATTTTGAACCCAAAGAATCTAAAGAATACTCGAAACAAACGGCCCTTTAGGAGCTGTTTGTTTTGTATATTTTTTAAACTTAATAAACTTAAATTTAAATTTTAATTAAATATTAAGAATTTTTTAGATATGTGTTTGTTTTCTCTAAGATTCGAATGTATCAAGAATTCAAATTTTTAGAGTTTTGATTCCTACTACAGTTTTGATATTCAATATCTTTACAGCAGTAAAAACTGAAATTCTCTCTCATACATTTGAGGAAAAAAATCATAACTTCTTCATTTGATATTCAATTGAAATGTTTTTTTTTTCATTATGTTCTTGGTGAATAGAGGAATAAATTAAGATTCATATTGTATATTTTTTAGGATCATTAACATTAAGATTTTATTAGATTTGTTAATAAATCAAAAATTATTTTCACTATCTCTTTAAACACAAATTTCAAGTTTATTTCATACCAAAATTAAAACTTAAATGCACATCTAAATGCCAATTTGAATAACAATTTAAACCATTAACGCAAATCTTAATTTAAATCAAATTACTAATTCGAATCATCAATCATTTATTGTAAGACTTCATATTGGGGAATTTTTATGGCAAGACTTTGTATTGGTTGGGTGTGTTTTTGATTGTTGAATATGGTTAAAATGACACCAAAAATAGAAATATTTAAAATAAATAGTTTTTTTGATATAAATCTAGTAGTTAACTAGCAGCCTATACTTTTTTTCCTTAAATTCTACCCAAAAAAACTCTTCTAGATTTTGCAATTTTTTTTAAAAGATTGAACTCATTATTTAAATTGTGTGAAATGAGTTTGAATTCACGAGCCAAACACTCTGTGTATAATTATATGCAAATGATACATAGGTCAAATAATATAAGCCTTTGAAATACGATTAGGTGGGATTTGAATAGAGAAGAGCCAAAGTTTTGTAGGGTGTTTAAGAATGTAATTGAAATTGTAAGTTGAAATAAAAAAATACTTAGCATTTAAGAAAAAAATATTGTAGACCAATTATTTGGTATCATAATTTCCCAAACACCTTATTAATCTTAGAATATTATATTTGAAAAAATTTGTATATTTGTGTAGTATTATGATACCGTAATAAAAAAAGACAATCTATGATAAGATATATACTTTTGTCCAATTGATAAATACTGTTATTTAAATGTTCGACTATTTTTTCGATGTCTAAAGGTAATCTCTGGTCGCACGCTCGATTCACTGATCCAATGGTAACCAATGGGACAAAAATAACCATCCTACAATAGGAGCTCCCCATATTTATTTATTTATTTTCTTGAAAGGGTCCCACGTACTATCACGAGCGTAAATGTACAGCTCCACAAGAAGCCAACAAAATCCGAATAACCCGCCAAATCCCATCACCGCACTCACAAAATCATACACCTCCCTTCAAAAAAAAAAAATGCCACACACCTCAAAAGGACGCCAACCTTCCTTTCCAATTCGGCGGGAAAATTCGAAAATCAAGAGGGAAAAACAAAACCCTAATCCGCAAATGCTGTCAATTTCAAATTCCCCTCGCTCTACAAAAACCGTTTTATGTTCTTCACTCATTCCCCGTCCCGTGCACCCAAACTGTTCGACGAAATTCCTCGCTCAAGAAGGAGCAAGAAAGTCTTAAGAGAGAGAGTGTTTAGACAGAGATAGTGAGATCTCGAAAATCATGTATGTGGTGAAGAGAGATGGGCGTCAGGAGGCCGTGCATTTCGACAAGATCACGGCCAGGTTGAAGAAACTTAGCTATGGCCTCAGCATCGATCACTGCGACCCGGTTCTCGTCTCGCAGAAGGTCTGCGCCGGCGTCTACAAGGGCGTCACCACCAGCCAGCTTGACGAACTAGCCGCCGAGACCGCTGCCGCCATGACTGCCAATCATCCTGACTATGCTTCGGTTTGTGTTTTTCACGGTCTCTGTCTTTTTATGACTCTAGGTGATTTTTGAGTTCTGATGGATTTTGTTAGTTAGATCGGATTGTTAACTTGGTCACGCTGTTATTAATGCTGATCAATTTTGGCATTTCGTTTTTGATGGTTCATGAAATTAAACTGTTGCGGTTTTTTCTTTCATGGATTTTGTTTGTTTGTTTGTTGGATCGGAATGTTAAATTGGTCTCTCTTTTTTTCTGCTGATCGAACGTTTGGCACTTTTTCTTTTTCATCTGTAGTTCTATCTTTCTGTTTGGCGGCTTGGATGATTTTTGGTTTTGGGCTTTTGCTTTTTCTCTCTTTTTACATTAATATTAATTGTATTTCGTTATTAGGTTGATAAATTTTGTAAAGCGCATCTTAGGTATTTTCTTTTAGATTTGTTGTCTGTTGGTTCGGATGCTTGATATTTGTTGAATGTTTTAACTTTTACATATGTTCCTACTTTCCTTTTCTGTTTCAGATGACACTATGGTTTTTTTTGTTTGTTTACTTGTTCATATGGTAAAATGGGTCACTTTGTTATACTTGAATTGCTATAATTATTTGCTCAAACGCTGCATGATGTTATTATTTTTTTAAACTATCTAAATAAAGAAAACTAGGTTTATTGCTGTGTTGAATTTTGGTCTGTTTGAATTCAATGCAGTTGGCTGCGAGGATTGTAGTGTCAAATCTGCACAAGAACACGAAGAAATCGTTTTCTGAGACGTAAGCCTCATTAAGATTTATTTCTATTTTTCTTTTAATTATAATTTATACTAACATGCTTAAGGTAACCTTTATTTCATATGTGGGTGGATGCTTTTTGCAGGATCAAAATCATGTACCACCATTTTAATGAGAGATCCGGGTTGAAGGCTCCTTTAATAGCTGATGATGTCTATGAAATCATCATGAATGTAATAGTATTTTCTCCTTTTTGTTTACTTATTTATTTATCTGGTTGCATATTGTGTTGTCTACTCTCTGGCATCTGTAAATATGTTGCTTATTGAATTCTGACACTCTTATTTTCTTTTACCAGAATGCTGCTCGACTTGATAGTGAGATAATATATGACCGAGACTTTGATTATGATTACTTTGGCTTCAAGACCCTTGAGAGGTCATACCTCTTGAAGGTACAAGGGAAGGTTGTTGAGAGGCCTCAGCACATGTTGATGAGGGTTGCTGTTGGAATTCACAAGGATGACATAGATTCTGCGATCAAGACATATCACATGATGTCTCAACGCTGGTTTACGCATGCCTCCCCCACCCTTTTCAATTCAGGAACTCCAAGGCCTCAGGTGTGTTACTATGTTTGTTGTATCTATAGATATTCTAATCCAATGTGTTGCTTTATTCTATGTTCTTTTTGAAAATTATGCTTTATTTATGTTCTTTTTGAAAATTATGCTTTATTTATGTTCTTTTTGAAAATTATGCTTTGGTCTTGATACATAATTCTTGTTCGGCAGTTGAGTAGCTGCTTCTTGTTGTGCATGAAAGATGATAGCATTGAAGGCATATACGACACCTTGAAGGAGTGTGCAGTTATAAGCAAATCAGCTGGAGGAATTGGTGTCTCTGTTCACAATATTCGTTCCACAGGGAGTTACATTCGGGGAACAAATGGGACATCTAATGGCATTGTTCCAATGCTACGGGTGTTCAATGATACTGCTCGGTATGTTGATCAAGGGGGAGGGAAGAGGAAAGGTATGCATTATTGTCTTTCTGTGATATGCCTTTCATTTGAAATGTGCTTTGTCTTGAAAAGTGTTTGCTGCTTATAGGTGCTTTTGCTGTGTACTTGGAGCCATGGCATGCTGATATATTCGAATTCCTTGATCTACGGAAAAACCATGGAAAGGTATGATCTGAACTTAATTATATTTGTAGTCTCTGAATGATACTGTCATCTATTTGGAACTTACCCAAAATTACCTTGGGTATGCATAGTAGCATCTTTATTGGTCTGTAGTTTCTCATTTGTATTATTAGTATATCAGGACTTATATAATTATCATGTAACTTATTTGTTGTTGTAGGAGGAGCATCGTGCCCGTGATCTGTTTTACGCTCTTTGGGTGCCTGATTTGTTTATGGAACGGGTCCAAAGTAATGGACAGTGGTCATTGTTTTGCCCTAACGAGGCACCAGGTTTGGCAGATTGCTGGGGAGAGGAATTTGAAAAGCTTTACACTGAATATGAAAAAGTGGTAGATCAATTCTTGCCTAAGCCTTGCCTTTATATTGTTGTATCTGTTTTTTTTTTTTTTTTTTTGGGCAATTTTTTAGGCTTCTTTTGTTTCTATTTATTTAACATTTTTACAGGGAAAAGCCAAGAAAACTGTCCTGGCACAGACTCTATGGTTTGAGATTCTAAAATCCCAGATTGAAACTGGAACGCCGTATATGCTTTTTAAGGTGCTTAACTTGTTGCCTGATTTATAAACCTATCTCAATTATTATTATTATTATTTTTTTTATAATAATGTTATTTTTAATTTCTTCTCTTAACTTTTTTCCTCTTTGCCTTCAAAAGGACACATGCAATAGGAAAAGTAACCAACAGAATCTGGGTACCATTAAATCTTCAAACTTGTGTACTGAGATCATTGAATTCACAAGTCCAACAGAAGCTGCTGTATGCAATCTGGCTTCTATTGCTTTACCAAGATTTGTCAGAGAGAAGGTAATGCTCTACTAGCATTTGCAAATTTAAGTTTCTTTCCTATTTCTCTGTTATGTTTCAGTTTTGCATGATGCAATTCTTTCTTGTTTTTTGCAGGGGGTTCCAATAGAGTCACATCCTTCTAAGCTTGTAGGAAGCAGAGGTTTCAAGAATAGATACTTTGACTTTGAGAAATTAGGAGAGGTTTGCGTCACGACTCATATCTTATTATTATTATTATTATTTTGGGTAAAGTTGTGGTCATGTATTTCTCTTAACTTGTGTCAGAATTTTTATTATTTTCTTGAGTTGCTTGTTGATATTTTCATTACAATAAAATTTGAGTCTCAGTTTTTTTCTGTTGGACAGATCAGTGCAATCGTCACTTCAAATCTGAACAAGATAATTGATGTTAATTACTACCCTGTTGAAACTGCTAGAAGGTCTAATTTACGACACAGGCCAATTGGAATTGGAGTTCAGGGTCTTGCTGATACTTTCATTTTGCTTGGCATGGCATTTGATTCGCTAGAGGTAATTCTTGCTTCAGTTGTGCTACTTTATTTTAATCTTAGCTTGGGTATTTTGAGTTTACTGAAGTACTGTTGTGGCAGTAGGCTCAACAACTAAACAAAGACATATTTGAGACCATATACTATCATGCACTGAAGACTTCTTCTGAGTTAGCTGCTAAAGAAGGCCCTTATGAAACCTATGATGGCAGTCCTTTAAGTAAGGTATACAAGTTACTTGCAAAAACATCTCATTACATTTCGGTTTCGCAATATGTAGATGCTGAGACATCAATTTGTAAGCTTTACAACCTGTGGAGAAATTAGTGATACAAATTTCATTTATTAGTGCTTTTGTTACATTTTGTGCTCCTTTTTGTGGCTTTATGAAATATCTAGAATGGTGAAACCAAAATGAGATGCATGATACTAACTTCAGCTTCTTAAATGTTCATTGAGTGTGCAGGGAGTTCTTCAGCCTGACATGTGGAATGTAACACCTTCAGATAGATGGGACTGGAAAGCTGTAAGGGAAATGATATCAAAGCATGGAGTTAGAAATTCACTTCTGGTAGCTCCAATGCCTACAGCCTCAACCAGCCAAATTCTTGGAAACAATGAATGCTTTGAACCATATACTTCCAACATCTATAGTCGAAGAGTCCTGAGGTTTGCTTTCTTCAGCTGATCATGTTAATGTGTTTTTAAGTTGATTTCCACATGGCCTTAATCTTCTCTATGTTTCTTCAGTGGTGAATTTGTTGTGGTGAATAAGCATCTGCTTCATGACTTGACTGAGATGGGTCTGTGGTCCCCTTCAATCAAGAACAATATAATTTACGAAGATGGTTCTGTTCAGAACATAACAGAAATTCCTGATGGGCTCAAAGTCATTTACAAGTATGGAACTGCATTATTCCTACATTGCTATACTAAATATAGTGACTTGGGGTTTTGTTTTTATTGGTGCTAAGGTAATTTTCTGTAGTCAGAACTGTTTGGGAGATCAAGCAAAGAACATTGGTTGATATGGCAGTCGATCGTGGATGCTACATTGATCAGAGTCAAAGCCTGAATATACATATGGACCAACCCAATTTTGGGAAACTTACTTCTTTGCACTTCTATGCGTGGTCCAAGGTAATATTTTTACTGTGCCAAATGATCTGCTATTTCATGGGGTAACACACCCCCCCTTCTTGGAACAGTTCTATTTTGGTTTATGTTAGTAACAAAAAGAAGAAAAAACCCATGAAGGCAGAAGCATCTCTGTTGCTTATACATAACAAACAAATACCAAATACTCAGTTTTAAATTGTTTTGCCAATATCATCTGGGCAGTTGTTAACGATGTAGATATTTGTACATAGGCTTTCTGTGGTATTCTTTGTCTGATATCTGTTTGATGAAAATTTCCCTTGTGTCTTTTCTTCTTTATAAAAGGGCCTGAAAACAGGAATGTACTATCTGAGGTCTCGTGCTGCAGCTGATGCTATCAAGTTCACTGTTGATACCTCTGCCATCAAAGTAATGATCTAAATTTGCTGATTCCGCTTGCTTCTTTCAGTTGAATGTGTGCATATCTTGATTTGCAATTTTGTCACCCGTGCAATGCAGGAAAAGACAAAGGTCGAGGATAATGCTGACACCAATATGGCACAGATGGTTTGCTCTCTGACTAACTGTGAAGAGTGCATGGCTTGTGGAAGTTAGAAGAGTACATGTATATAATATATGCATTACTTCTTTGGATGGAGATTCTGTTTTCGTGCTGAGACACCACAAGTTTGGTCCAACTTAGAGATGTTTTGTGGGAGATCTTGTTTTGAAGGTTTTGGGAACAATGGTTCCTAAAATCTATTCAGATAAAATATCCGCAATATATGAAGTTTGAATGACTGAATTCCCTGTATAGCTTTACTTGAACGAGTCGTTAAATATGTACTGTGTTTGCTTCAAGTTAAATGGATTATCAAGTAATATTTAGAGCTAGTGAGTTACCATGATCTGGACTCAGCTCTAAATATTTGCATAAATTTAAATTATGACTGAACAAAATTTGTGGATCTAATATGGTAAATCCCAACAAGTGTCAGACTCAGAAGTATGTTACTAAGCTGGAGGATTCTGTTTTGATCGAGGACTTTTGAGGAATATCACAAAAGAACCTCAAGTAGTGCTCATCACATTTGGGGGTGCCTCCTCGAGGCCAAAGACTCATGACAAAACAGATAATCTAGCCCAATTGCCAATGCCATCAGCGGACGCATAAGCATTTGTAGGAATGAAAAAGGAAAGAAACAGATTCACAACCTTGAGCTATCTCCAACACATCAGGACGAAAAAAAAAAAAAAAAAAAAGCTTAAAAAGTGTCCAGTGAGGAGGCTCACGGTGGGACAAAAGCCTCCGCTGCAAGCAACCATCTTTGGGAGGGAACTTAACAACAGAAAAGGGACCTTCATAATTAAAATCCTTGTAACACCTTCAAGAACTTACTTTCGCCAAACAGCAGAATTCCACAAAAAGCGCTGCCGGTCTGGTATTGGAGAACAAAGGAGTTAGCTAACATTCATGCCATAAAAAGACCACACCCTTTCTAGCCTTCCAAATACCTTCATATGCACAACCAGGGAAATCATCACGTCCTCTCAGTCTGCAATGTCCTCAGACAAAAGCAGCCACCAAAAAAAATCCCCAAGGATGAACCCCGACCACGGGATGGCCTCCCTGTGAACTGCTGGCCTACAAGAAAACCAAACCAGTTTCACCATTGGACGCTCCTTGAAAACATGGAGCGTAGTCTCAAGACCATCTTCAGAGTACACAAGGTCTCTACATATATTAGGGATGTTTCTCTTTCTATACTATGTTTTAGATTAATTCAAAAATCATGTATTTAGTTTTCGATCTCATCGAATGTATATCTTCAAATTAAATTTAATATACAAATTTATATTTTATCTTAGTTAATAGTTGATTTTGACTTTTAAAATGACTGAATTATCCTTAAGTAAAATATAAAAAACAACTAAAATGTTTAAAAAATAAGAAAACAAAAATAAATACACAAAAAAATCTATTTTTAAAGGAATTCTATATATTTTTGAAGGCAAAAATCTTAGTATAAAGTTTTTTAAGTTTTTAAAGTTATTTTATTTTCTAATTTGAGGATATTTTGGTAATTTCATGGGTCAAAGTTGAAGATTGATTGGACAAACATATAAATTTGTATATCAAATCTAATCTGAACATAAAACTTTGATGAGATAAAAAACTGAAGGTATATGTTGGGTTTTGTTGGATTTTGTGATTCAAATAAACAACGAAAATCAAAATTAATTCCCATAAAACTCTCACAGAATCCATGCAATTCAATTAGATTGATAAGAAAGTTATAAAATCTTATTAGGATGACAAAAGGGGTAAGATTGCTAGAAAGAAGAGAGCGGGTTTACTCCGATGACACCCTCACTCGAGCTTTTCGTATTCAGGTTTGGATTCAGACGTTGTTACTTAGAGTAACGCCCTCTGTAGGTATCTATACGAATAGATTCTCTCAAAAGCCGAATTAGTGTGCTAGCACCCTCTCCTTGCATTAAATGACTCTAATTTTAGGGCTTTTAATATTTTTACCTTTTAGAATAAGAGAATGCCTTTTTTCCTTCTAATTCAGCCAGAAACCCTAAAACACATATATATAAATATTGATTTTGAGAAAGAGTCAGATTTTAACTAGGATAAACTGTAATTCAAATATGAGTCATAGAATCTAGACAATGTCAGATTTAATAAACCTAAACATATCTAGTATATTGAATCTAGACATTATCAGGTTCATTGAACTTAGACATAGTAAATCCAAAATTTGTTTTTGGTTTGTTCTAAGTGTGCAACCCTGTAAGTTTGCATAACGTTGGTAGTGGGCTTGAAATTCTGTTTCTGGCCCATAAATCATAAGCGGCCTCTAGCAAGATATGATGATTACCCAAGTTATGCGAATGTCAATAATCCGACATAACCTAATATACAATAAGTATTAAAGTCCTTTTGTCACTAGATACCTTGATTGAACATAAGGCATGGTTTATGTCATCCTTATACTATTCAATTATATTATTTCTCAATCTGAAGTAGACTGATATTGATAACCTTTATCAATTCATTCTAGTATGGCCATATATTTTTCTTTAGTCTAACTTATTGAGAGGCCTATAGATATCTTTCTCATAATAAGTGAGGGACAATTTTCTTCTTAATCACTCACATTCCTCGCATGATTTACTCTATATCCAACAACAATCCATTCCAATAGTATGTTAAAGATAATATTAGAATGTGTCAAAATATAAAACTTGTTATGTAGGAAACAATGGTGATTTTGGGTCAGAGGACTAGGATAATACTACTGTAATGAGAATCACTTATGACAATTATCCATGCAGTATTCGCATAGTAGGTCTATCGAATACATCATTTCTCAAATATGTATCTATGAGTTGACTTAGTATCTCATACACATGGTTAGTAAAACAAAATTATCAGTCAAACTTCATACTAGTCTTCATTCATTATTATCCCAATAATAATGACCAACTAGGGATAATTTCGAATAGAATTCAATTTTAACCTATAAGTTTTACTATCAAGTCATATACTCAATGACCTTAGGCATAATTAACTTTTTATGAAATTAGTATAAAAAACAATAATGAAAATGCCTCTTTATTAATAAAATGCAAATGTAACGAAGTCAAAATGTGGTTATTACATAGTTGGCCTAAGGCACATCACTAACAAAGTCTAGCTCCCATTTTCCTCTATAGGGTCCTCCCAAAATGACTGAGGAACTTAGCATCTTGATTGAAGTTATGATCTTTGGAACACTACGTGGCTTCGTGATCTCTTGAAAATAGAGGTTAGCAGTGTGAGTTGCATCAACCGTCTTGTTGCATGGCACAAAATGAGCCATCTTGAAAAAATGATCTACGTCCACCATGATTGAATCCTTTTGCCTTTGTATCCCAGGTAATCCAAGAACAAAATTCATACTTATGTCCTCCCATTTTGTGTTTGGAACTGGTAGAGGTGTGTACAAACCAGCATTGCTGCCTTGATTCTTCGCTTGATGATAAGTTTTGCATTGATCCACAATTCGTCCCACATCCTTGTTAAGCTGTGGCCAAAAGAAATTGTCTTGCACTAGAGCTATGGTCTTGTCTTGGCCAAAGTGACTAGCCAAGCCCTCACTATGAGCTTCTCAGATTATGGCTTCCCTCAAGGATCCTTGTGGGACACAAAGCTGTTTATATGCTCCTTTTGAACAATACTTCCAAATTCAACCAAAATCAACTATCATCCTTGAACATACTCTTCACAATGTCAAACCCAAGCACCTTAGCATGCGTCATGTTCAACAGCAAATGGTGCCTACTCAATGCATCAACCACTTGATTAACTTTACCAGACCTGTGCTTGATGACAAAATTGAATGATTGGAGATAGTCCACCCACTTTGCATGGCATGAATTGAGCTTGTGTTGAGCATTCAAATACTTAAGAGCTTCATGCTCTAAAAAAAAGAACAAACTCGTTAGGGTAAAGATAATGGCTCCAATGTTCCAATGCACGGATGATTACATAGAACTCCTTGTCATATGTCGAGTACTTCCTCCTAACTTTATTCAACTTTTGCTCAAAAAAGCAATTGGTCTGCCTCCCTGACTCAAAGCAGCCTCTCTTCCCATGCCTGAGGCGTTACACTTTAGCTCAAAAATCTTTGAAAAATCTAGTAGTGCAAGAATCGATACTTCCATCATCTTCTTTTTAATAACTGCAAAACTCTTTTGAGCCTCCGCATTCCACTTAAAGGTTCCACCTTTATGCACTCGGTAATGGGAGCAACCAAAGTGCTGAAATTATTAGTAAATCTCCTATAAAAGGAAATCATCCCATGGAAACTCTGAATATTAAATAGAGTTTTTGGAACCGGCCAAGTTGCAATAGCATCCACCATGCTCCCATCAACCTTTATTCTATCTTTGGATACAACATACCTAAGGAAGATTATGCTTTCAACCATAGATTGACATTTCTTCAAGTTGGCAAAAAGACTTTCAGCCCTTAAAGTCTCGAACACCTTCCTTAGATGCACCAAGTGCTCTTGCATATTTTGACTATACACAAGAATATCGTCAAAATAGACCACCATAAATTTTCCCATGAATGGTTTGAACACATCCATCATGAGTCTAATAAAAGTGCTAGGAGAATTGGATAAACCAAATGGTATGACCAACTATTCATAGAAGTCTCTTCCTATTTTGAAGGCTGTCTTCCATTCATCTCCTGGTAGCATCCGAATTTGATGATATATGCAGCGCAAATCTATCTTTAAATATACGATGAATCCATGGAGTTGATTAAGAAAATCATTAAGTCTCGGAATGGAAAACTGGTATTTGATTGTAATCTTGTTAATAGCTCGACTATCCATGCACATCCTCCAACTTTCGTATTTTTTTGGAACAAGCAAGGCAAGCACGTCACAAGGACTTAAACTCTCTCAGATCTGCCCTTTGGAAAGCAACTCCTCCACTTGCCTTTATAATTCAACTTGTTGACATAGGTTAAGTCTATAGGTTGCCTTGTTTAGAAGCGACGACTCCAGAATAAAATCAATCCGGTGTTGTATTCCTCTTAAGGGGGGCAGCTGTGGGAAAATAAGTACGTAGCAGAATTTTAAAATTTTAAAATTAAAGAATTTTTCAAAACTCAAGTTTGACAAGCTATATAAATAAATTAATTAGATTTTACTAACCTTTGGATGCCAAAGAGCTTTTGCAATATGTGAAGAGAAGAACATTCTAAAAAAGCCTCAACCAACTAATCTCTTTGCTATTCTCTATCCATGATCGGAGTGTGTGTGGGTACATGTCGTACAGCTCTTCCACTGGTGATTCTTCTTCTAACTAATTGACAAGACTTAGAGCCAATGTATGTCATTGTGAACAATAACCCTTAGGGAGTTTTAGAGTTTCTCACACTAAAGTACTCACTCTTAACTTCTCAACTAATCAAATAACTAAGAAAACTCACTCCCTATTTATAGTGGTCGGACTCAAGGTTGGTTATTATCAGATAAGGCCTCAAAAATTCAAATCTAAATAAACTTTTGATAAAATTACTCCCCTGGTAAGTCGAACTAATAGATTGGCTTACTATACTTGCGATAATCTGATCCTTAAGAATCTTTTATTTCCCACCCCAGATTCTTTGGATAGAGCCTTAGTTTTAATTCAAATAACCTAACAGAGAAGTTATTTGATCAAAACAGTCATATTTGGATAATCTTAAGGAAAATAAATATTCCCGATAATTCAACAAGTTTATCTTGAATTAATTTACAAAATTAATTCAATCGATAAATAGACATAAAGTATCCCAAACCTTTCTTGGAATTCCAAATCTAGATGGTTCCCCACCTTTCTTGAAATCTTGAATTCAAAACAATATATATCAATCATAAGAATTCAAAACCATGAAAACTTTAAAACATACCTTTAATTCTTATGTTTTCTTCAACAAATACGAATACTTGCATATAAAATCTCTAAAATTAATTCCTTCTACTTTGGCTTGAAAGAAAATAAGAGTAATGAATTATTGGTTTTGAGGATTGGAGAGATGATGGAGGCTTTCTTGGAAAGATTTTTGAAAGGGGGTGAGAGAGAATTTTCTTTGGTTGGAAATTAAGAGAATGAAGATTTTGGTGGCTTAAAGGTATATTTATAGGTTTATGAGAGAGAAAAGATTAGATGAGTATAGAAAACCTTAATCCTAATCTAATTAGATTTTTGATTTTTTAAATGAGTGTAATCCTAATCTAATTTAGTTTACTTTTTTTTTCTATTTTTCCTTTTTTTTCTTCCTTTCCTTTTTTTTCTTTTCTTTTTCTTTTGCAAGACAACTGCAGTTTCTTTCCTTTTTTGTTTTACTTAATCGTTTAGATATAATATAATATAATATAATATAATATATAATAACATATTATATCTTAATAATATAAATTCGTGATATAATATAAACAATTATATAATATAATATAATATAATATAATTATAAATACATACTTATTTATACACACCAATAATATTTACTGTATGACCCTTGAAAAATATTAATTTACACATTATTCTTTTAGACACTTTATATTATTTAGTTTCTTAATGCCATAAATAAAAAAATGTTGTACATGTAATTATCATGACATCATTAATATTATAAAAATAAGAAAGTATGCAACAAAATTCATGTCATCATCAATAATATAACTCTAGGCATACATAACCCTAAAGCATTAGAAAGTATAAATTTAGGGCAAGTTGAAGACTCTTTCAGAAAAAAAAAGCAATACTTTAAACTTATCATCATTTTTGACATAAACATCCCAAGTATGTCGATCTTACATGGTTGTCACTTGCGACATTACTAAATAAAAAGTTAATTTACTTAACATAAAAAATAATAGCACTTAAAATATCATATTCTAACGTTAAATTAACATAAGTTTTCGTACAAAAAAAGGGTAGGCGTTACAAAGAGTAATACTAACATTATACTCACCTAGTAGATGCAATTTATATGCATTGTCATTCATGTGATCCAAAACTCGAAAAGGTCCATCTCCCATCAAAAGTAACTTAGAACACCTTTGTGCCAGAAACCTCTCTTTTCTCATGTGCAACCAAACCCATTCTCTAGGTTTAAACATTAGCTGCTTGCATCCTTTGTTTGCTTGTTTTGCATATTGCTCTATTTTCCTTTCAATGTTGAGTCTTGCTTTCTCACGTATCTGCTTAACAAATTTAGCTTTTTTCTTTCCATCTAAGTTAGCACATTTTAAAATAAAGGTAATGGCGATAAATCTAATGGAGTTAAAGGATTAAAACCATAAACAATTTTAAATGGTGAAAACTTAGTAGTAGAATGAACAGTATGATTATAAGCAAACTCGATGCATGGCAAACACTCTTCCCAAGTTTTGAGGTTCTTTTTAATAATAGCCTTCAACAATATAGATAAAGTCCTCTTAACTACTTCAGTTTGACCATCAATAAAGTTTGTTTGAAACCCTGCCAAAAAAATAACGAGACCCTTGATTCGAATAAGTCTCCAAAAACATTTCGAAACAAGTTTTTATGAAACCATGACCCGTTGCTTAAAATGAAGCAAGAACCTTGGTATAAGGAAGATGCCACAATCAATTATAGAATGATTGATTGATAAGTCGAGGTTGAATGCCATGGAAATTTCGATAAGTTTGAAAATTTCTCAAAGAAACAAAGAGAATTTTGATCTCATGAAGTTTGAATAAATTCTGAATTATGTCTTATTTCATTGAGCTAATGGCTATTTATAATATAAGATAATCAACAAATTTGGCTTCTTTTAATTAGCCCAAAAGTGAAACTTTCTTGAGTGAAACACATGAGGGAGTGCTTGTGAGGTTTCTATTCTTATTTTGCAGATCCTAAATATGTAACACAATCAAGAAGAAAACTCAACTGAAGAGGTACAAAAGCAAACCATTCCGAACCTACAATTATAGGCATTGTTGGGGGAGATAAGACAATTGATGAGGGCTGAATTGGAGCAAGTTCATGAAAGGATAGATAGGTTGGAAGAAGAGGCAACTAGGGGGCAGCCTTAAAATGCCTTCATCAGTCAACCACCTAGGCGACTGCAACCAGGAGTACAATGGGGTGATGTTGAAGATGAAGAGAAGTTGGAGGAGTTGGATGAAACACCAATGAATTGGGGCAGGTTTGGGTGTGATTATGGGAATAAAGAAGCTAGGATGGGTAGATCTAGGCGGGATGATGATTTGGGAAGCTTAAGGTGAAAATTCTATCCTTCCCTTCCAAGGTAGAGACGATCCATTGTCTTATCCAAAATGGTAGAAGAGAATGGAGATGGTCTTCGATTGTCACAATTACTCTGAGATCAAAAAGGTAAAACTTGCTACAATTGAATTCATGGGATGAGATGAATGCAATCTTGAGAAGACATTTCATTCTAGACTACTACCATTAGGAGTTGTTCAACAAATTGCAACGTCTAGCCCAAGGATCCAAGAGCGTAGATGAATACTACAAAGAGATGGAGGTTGCTATGATCTGAGCAAATGTGGAGGAGGACAAAGAAGCCACCATGGCTAGGTTCTTGCATGAATTAAACTGTGAGATAATAGATGTGGTGGAGATGCAACATTACATGGAGTTGACATGGTGCACCAAGGCATCAAGGTTGAGCAACAATTAAAGCAAAGAAACATGGCTAGGAGGGGAACAAGCATGGCTGCCACAAACTCATGAAATATAGTCCTTAAATGGAATGAATTTCCATTAACCAAGCCTAAGGCTAAGCCCTCTAAGGATACCAAATAAGCCGTGACACAAAAATAAGGTAACACCGAGTCTCTGCTTCTAAAAACTGTGACATGAAGTGTTTCAAATGTCAAGGTAGAGGCACAAAGCTAGCCAATGTTTGCATAAAAGGGTGATGGTAATAGATGCTCAAGGAGAGATTGAGTCAAAAGATGAATATGAAAAAAAAGTAGATGTCATGCCATCTGTTGAAGTTGCCTATGATGGGCAATATGCGGTGGAAGGAGAATCATTAGTGGCCAGACAAGCTCTCAACCCATAGGTTAAGGAAGAATAAAATAACCAGTGGGAGAGATACTCGATGTTTTGTGAATAACAAAGTCTGTAGCATTATAATAGATGGTGGAAGTTGCCCCAACATGGTCAGCATCAAGCAAGTGGAGAAGTTGGCGTTACCTACCTTGAAACATCCACGACCGTACCGGCTATAATTGCTAAATAATTGCAGAGAAATCAAGGTAACCAAATAGGTATTGGTGGTGTTTTCCATTGGCAAGTATGAGGATGAGGTGCTTTGTGATATGGTACCTATGCACGCATGTCACATCCTATTGGGAAGACCATGGTAGTATGATCGACGAGTCACACATGATGGTTTCACCAATAGGTACTCCTTTATCATTAAAAAGTAGCCTATATCACTTGTACCATTGACTCCAATACAAGTTCTTGAAGACCAACTAAAGATGCAAAGAGCAAGTGAAAAGAGGAAAAAAAGAGAGAGAGAGGCTAAAGCTAAGAAGAAAGAAAAAAAAAGAAGGAAAAGGCAAAAACATGAAAGAGAATGAGAGGGAAAAAGAATGAGTAACAACCTTGGTGTTTGTAAGAGAGGAAAAATACAACTTAGAGGAAAAATACAACTTCATTGCAAAGAAAAATGAGGTCAAGAGAGCTTTACTTTCACAACAGCCCCTTATAGTACTCATGTACAAGGAGGCCTTTTTTTGTACTAATGATCATGCTAGTTTTTTGCCGAGCAACATTGTTTCTCTTTTGTAGGAATTTGAGGATGTTTTTCCCAAAGAGGTGCCTTCTGGTTTACCTCTAATTCGAGGAATTGAACATCAAATTGATTTCATACATCGTGCAACAATTTCAAACTGACTTGCTTATAGAAGTAATCCCAAGGAGATGAAGGAACTTCAACGGCAAGTTAACAAGTTGACGGAGAAGGGGTATGTTAGAGAGAACATGAGCCCTTGCATAGTTCTAGTGTTATTAGGGCCAAAGAAGGATGGGACATGGAGGATGTATATTGATTACTGAGCCATCAACAAATTACTGTAAAGTATCGACATCCCATTCCTCGATTAGATGATATGCTAGATGAATTGCATGGCTCTTGTGTGTTTTCTAAAATTGGTCGTAAGAGTGGATACTGTTAGATAAGAATGAAAGAAGGCGATGAGTGAAAAACTGCCTTTAAAAGAAAATATGGTTTGCATGAATGTTTGATTATGCATTTTGGATTAACTAATACACCTAGTACTTTCATGAGACTTATAAACCATGTTTAGCATGCTTTCATTGGCAAATTTGTAGTTGTCTACTTTGATGATATCCTAATTTATAGCAAGCAATTGGACAATCATGTTGAACACTTAAGACTTGTTTTAGAGGTTTTAAGGAAAGAAAGGTTATTTGCTAATGTTAAGAAATGTAAATGTCGCACGGAGAAGCTTGTGTTTCTTGGTTTTTCTTGGTTTTGTTGTAAGTGCTAAAGGGTTGAAGTGGACGAGGAAAAGGTGAAGGCAATTCATGATTGGCCAATGCCTACTTCAGTGAATCAGGTAAGAAGTTTCAATGGCTTGGCTAGTCTTTACCAGAGCTTTGGTCAGGATTTAGTAGCATAATTGCTCCCCTAACTAAAGTCATCAAAAACAACATTCCATTTAAGTAAGGGGAGGAGCAAGAGAAGGCATTCAAACTCATCAAGGAAAAATTGACTAATGCACCTTTACTTGTTTTACCTAACTTTGTTAAAACATTCAAAATTGAGTGTGATGCTTCAAGTATAGGTATTGGAGGCATGTTGATGCAAGAGAGACAACTACTTGCATACTTTAGCGAGAAATTGAGTAGGGAAGCGCTAAACTATCCCACTTATGACAAAGAATGTATGCATTGGTTTGAACTCTAGAGACTTGACAGCACTACCTTTGGCCAAAAGAGTTTGTGATTCATACTGATCATGAATCTTTGAAGCATTTAAAAGGGTAGCACAAGTTAAGTAGACGCCATGCTAAATGGGTGGAGTTCATTGAGACATGCCCATATGTGATCAAATACAAGCAAGGCAAGGAAAATGTGGTTGTCAATGCACTTTCATGTAGGTACGCTTTACTTTCAACTCTTGATGCTAAACTGCTTGGATTTAAATACATTAAGGAGTTGTATGCAATGGATTCTGATTTCATTGACTTATTTAAAAATTGCACCAGGGGGGCGTGTGGGAAGGTTTATTTGCATGATGGTTTCCTATTTCGAGAAAATAAATTGTGTGTTCCACATTCGTCCTTGCATGAATTACTTGTTTGGGAAGCACATAGTGGTGGTCTGATGGGTCACTTCAGGGTAGCTAAGACTTTAGGCGTGTTGCATGAGCATTTCTTTTGGCCACATATGAAACATGATGTAGAGAGACTTTGTACGAGACGCATTACTTGTAAGTAAGCTAAGTCTAAAGAACAACTACATGGTTTGTACATACCACTTCCTATTCCCAGTGCACCTTGGGTCGATGTTTCTATAGATTTTGTTTTGGATTTACCTAGGACTAAGTCGGAGAGACTCTATTTTAGTGGTTGTTGATAGGTTCTCTAAGATGGCACACTTTATTGCATGTCATACACCCGATGATGCATCACATATAGCTGATTTGTTTTTCAAGGAGATTGTTAGGTTGCATGGCACGCCTAGGACCATTGTTTCTGATCGGGATGCAAGGTTCTTGAGTTACTTTTGGAAGACTTTGTGGGCGAAGCTAGGAACTAAGTTGTTGTTTTCTACTACTTGTCACACACAAACTGATGGTCAAACCAAAGTAGTGAATAGGACTTTGTCTATTTTGTTGCGTGCTATCAAACAAAAGAACTTGAAAACATGGGAAGATTATTTGCCGCATGTTGAATTTGCTTATAATCGATGTGTTCATTCTGCAACTAAGTTTTCACCATTTGAGATTGTTCAAGGTTTTAATCCATTGACTCCTTTGGCTTTAACTCCTTCACCTTTGAGCAAACATGTTAACTTAAATGGCAAGAAGAATGCTGATTTTGTTAAGCAAATTCATGAGAAAGAGAAGCAGCACATAGAGCAGCGAATGGAGCAATATGCCAAGCAAGCCAATAAGGGACTCAAGAAGGTTGTCTTTGAACCAAGAAATTGGGTTGGCTACACATGAGGAATGACTACTTTCCTAAACAAAAACGTTCTAAACTCCTTCCAACGGGGGATGGGCCGTTTCAAGTGGTGGAATGCATTTGTGACAATGCCTACATGATGGAATTACTAGGTAAGTATGGTGTTAATGTGAGCTTTAATGTTTCTAATTTATCACCTTTTCGATGCAGGTGATGATTTAAGGACAAATCCTCTTTAAGAGGGGGAGAAGGATGCGAATGAAGCTGCACAACCATGCATACAAGAGGGGCAATATTCACATGGGCTTGGAGGGACTCAAGGGCAACATTCACATGATTCATTATGCTTGCCAAGTGGGCCAATCACAAGACTTAGAGCCAAGCGTTTCAAAGAAGCACTAAATGGACTAATCCAACAACTTGGGTTGAGACATACATGTGGAGGCCCAGCATGAGTGATCCACAAATTCAAGAGAGATTAGTCACCAAGATTGAAGTTCATGAAGGCTCCAAATGATGTGGCCTTGCGCATATAGCTTCTTGGAAACCAAGATTTGCCATGTTACCAAATTATTAATTAGTTTCTTTTATTATTTAGATTTGTAAAGTTCAAATTTCAAACTTAAAATAAAATTTCCTTTCTTCTTTAGGAATTGGCATGTTTTAGGGAATTTTTTAGGATAAGATTATCTAGTTGAATCCTATTCAAATTAGGGATAATTTTAGGATAAGATTGCCAAGCTAAATCCTAATCAAATTGTAAACATTAATTTCAAATTTTAGAAAATTATTATTAGGGTTTAGGATGTAAAATTCATGGCCTATATGATCGTAATGCTTAGAATATTTTCAGGAACAATTCAGATTGTTTAATTCAAGAAAGTGTGTTTCTTCTTGGTTCTTGAGAGGACTCTTGAACGTATCAAGTTAATTCTTGTGGCATTCAAACAACCAAACTTATCGTCTTGAATTCTTGAGTTGTTCTTGAGATTCTTGGTTTGGTGTTTTCAAACAACCATGGTTCTTGGTTCTTACTTTGCTAGGTAATAGGTCAAGACTCAACATACTTGCATCTTGAAGATCTTGGGGTTCAATTCAACATTTTGTGTTAGGTTTTGTCACATCGTTGGCAAGGTTCATATCAGGCTATTTGTAATATAAGATAATCAACAAATTTGGCAACTTTTAATTAGCCTTAAAGTCCCCCATCTAACTTAAACGGAAAAAAATAATCTAGATAATCAGCCTTTGATTACACGCCTATTCCTGTAAAAAAAAAAAGGGAACTAAGAATTCAAAACATTAAAATATGGAAACTAAGTTTCACGCCTATTGCCACAAAAGGGAAAGTAAGAATGGCGCCTAAAGAAGAAAAAGGAAACCAACTCAATCAAGTTATTAATTAAATGGGAAACTAATTAAATGTGAAACTAACCAAATGGGAAACTAGTTTAAAAAGGGAAACGAATTAAAAAAGGAAACTTCTTCTCGAAAAGGGAAACTTCTTGAATCTTGAATTGGTGTGCTAATTAATATTGTGCTAAATAAGGAAGGCATGATCTGAATTTGGACACTTTTCTAAATTATTCCAAAGCTTCAATTTTGGTAAGCCACCCTTGAGGAACACGTGTTGCATCTTCCTTGGTCTTCCATGAATTTTTCTTAGTCCAAATGCTTTAAATCAGCCCATTAAGATGTTCATTGAATCTTTTAGTTCTGACCCTTGTAATCGGCCTGATTGGAACTTGATTTGGATCCATACTCCATGTATTAGGCATGTACTCATCAGAATATAAGCACATTTATGCATGATTCAATCTTAAAAATAATGAATACTAATGCTCGTAAGGTATGCTTTCTATATGCTCATAATTCAATAATATGTGTTTGTTCAAAGATATACAAGATGCTTTTTACTATCTAATTATGAGTTAATTAAGCATTACACCTACCACTAGACCCTTACAACTTTTATATATGGATTTATTTGTTCCTTCTAGGACTACAAGTCTAGCTGGTAAATACTACGCCTTTGTCATTGTTGATGATTTTTTAAGAATTACTTGGGTTGTGTTTTGGGCAACTAAAGATGATGCTTTGAAAACATTTTCATATTTTTGCAAAAGAGTACAAAATGAACAAGGCTCTCATGATTACTTCAATTAGAAATGATCATGGTGGCGTGTTTGATAGTGATGCCTTTGAATTATTTTGCAATGAAGAAGGATATGAACATAATTTTTTGGCACCAAGAACCCTTCAACAAAAAGGTGTGGTTGAACAAAAAAATAGAGTTTTATAAGAAATGACAAGGATTATGCTTAACAAAAATGGTTTACTAGAATACTTTTGGGCCGAAGCCGTTAATACTGCATGCTATGTTGTTAATAGAGTTCTTATTAAACCGAAATATAGTAAAACTCCTTATGAGCTTTGCAAGGGTAGAAAACCAATTTTGGCTATTTTAAAGTCTTTAGATGCAAATGCTTTAATTTAAACACCAAAGAAAATTTGGGAAAATTTGATGCAAAGTCAGAATCTACCTCTAGCAAAGCTTATAAAGTGTTTAATGAAAGAACCTAATCGTACAAGAATCAATCCATGTTTTATTTGATGAAACTAACATTTCCATCGAGAAAGTGGAAAATGATGATGATTTAGGTTTGGAACATCAAATGAAGAACCTAGAAATCAAAGACAAAGGAAAAGAGGTTCAAGAGGATCCAAACTCTTCTCAAAAGATCATCTCTCAATCAACTCACCAATCACAGTAAGATCAACATTGAATGGAGCATTCAAAAGATAAGCCTACTTCACATCCCTTATGAAAAGATAAGAGGTATCATCTCTATCACCGTAAGACTAATATTATCATTCATGATAGTCCAACACATTGGGTGAGAACTAGATCATCATTTAAAAACATTTGCAACAATTACCTTTTCTTTCCTAAATTGAACTAAATGTTTTAAAAATGCCAAAAATGATTAATTTTAGATTTTAGCAATGCAAGAAGTGCTAAATCAATTTGAAAGAAATGATGTATAGGAACTTGTTCCTAGACCTAGTTCTTAATCCATAATTGGTACTAAATGGGTGTTTAGAAATAAAAAGGATGAGCATGATATAATTGTATGAAACAATGCTAGACTAGTGGCCCAAGGTTTCAATCAAGAAGAAGGTATCAATTATGAAGAAATCTTTACACTGATTGCTCATCTAGAATCCATTAGAATGTTACTTGCTTTTACTTGCAACAAAAAGGTTCACTCTTTATCAAATTGATGCCAAAAATACATTCTTAAATGGATACATTTTAGAAAAAGTTTAAGTTGAACAACCATTTGGGTTTCAAAATCATAAGTATCTAAATTATGTTTTTAAATTGAAAAGAGTTTTATATGGTTTAAAACAAGCCTCTAGAGCTTGGTATGACAGATTAAGTAGATTATTGATTGAAAATGGATTTTCAATGGGAAAAGTGGATACTACTCTTTTTACAAAAATGATGGGTGATGATTTAATTATATTTTAAATTTATGTTGATATTATTTTTGATGCTACTAACACTACTTTATGTGAAGAGTTTTTTTAATATATGCATAGTGAATTTGAAATGAGCATAATAAGAGAATTGAATTTCTTCTTTGATTTGCAAATCAAACAAACAAGAGACGACATCCTCATTAATCAAGCAAAATATGTAAGGGATCTCCTCAAAAGATTTGAAATAGAAAATCTAAAGGTGATGCCAACTCGAATGAGCTCATCAGTTGAATTGGACAAGGATGAGAATGATAAGGCAATAGACATTACAAAGTATCAAGGTATGATCGATTCTTTACTTTATTTTAACTGTAAGTTGACTGGATATAATGTTAAGCATTGGTGCTTGTGCTAGTTTCGAGCAAATCCTAAAGAATCTCATCTTAGTACAGTTAAGTGTATTTTTTGATATTTAAGTGGCACTAAGAAACTTAGGATTATAGTATTCCAAAGGCACATACATAGACTTAATAAGCTACTTCGATGCTGATTAGGCCTGTTGCATAATCAATTGGAAAAGCACAAGTGGAATGTGCCATTTCCTAGGTTTCTCACTATCTAATGGTTTAACAAAAACAAAATTCGGTTGCTCTATTAAATGTGGAAGCCAAATACATTTGGCAGCTAGTTGTTGTGCACAAATCCTATGGATGAAACAAACACTCTTGGACTTAGGTTTGCATTATGAGCATGTCCCAATCATGTGTGATAACACTAGTGCTATCAACTTATCCAAGAATCTGGTTTTGTACTCATGCACTAAGCACATAGAAATTAGACCTTACTTCTTGTGTGATTATGTTCATAAGGATGACATTATACTTGAATTCACCAATACCAATAAACAACTTGTAGATATTTTCATGAAGCCACTTGCACTAAATTGATTCTCATATCATAGAAGAAGACTTTGTATTCTAAATGCCTCAAACTTTAATTTGAAAATGAAAATTTCAACACATGTATACATATCTTCATAATGATTTGTTTTGTTTATTGCTGATTATTGACTATGACTATTGGTTTGTAAATATGTTTCACATTGTTATTAATGATTATGATTATCCCATAAGTGTATGAATGGTGGATTATTTTTGTTCCCTATTTTATGATTTGTTCAAATAATTTTTATTTGTTATGCATATGTTGTATTTCAATTGTTTTATAAATAAACTTTCTTATTTCTACAACAATTCAAGTTTTTAAATGCTTTTAAAAAAGTAAAATTTCTTTAGCTACTTTTAAGCAGCTCGGGCCGGTATCTAACAGCCGTGGTCAACTGCATCATTGGGTAGGTCCAATCTAGACCTGACCCAAGATGGCATTAAAGAGAGAAAACTCTCATTTCTTCTCATTTTTCTCTTTGAACAATAGCCCTAGCTGAGCGAAATTTCATCTATCATCCCCCCATTGTATTTTCTTGGATTTTAAACAAGTTCTCTTGTTTTCTTAGTTCCTAATCTTATCAAAATCACTCCAAAAGCACTCCCTCTTGTGCCAAATCCAGCCCTTTTATTTCAAATTCCTATTTCTAAACCTTAAAGAAACGCAATCCTTAAACCTTAGAGTTTATTGCATTTCGTCATGGTTGCCGATTGCTTGTCATGTGTTCTTGAGGATTCTCCATGGCCTGCCATTGTTAACACTCAGAAGAATAATTTGAAAGTTTTAAAAGCATAGACACGGGAATTTGAAATAAAAGAGATTATGTTCAAAGAAATGCAATCCTTAAACCTTAGAATTTTATTTGAGCAGTTAGGATGGTTAAACATGGTAGAAACTAGAGCTTAGGTATATCCAAGGCTGGTGAAAACCTTCTGTACCTAACTAAATGCCAATCCTTAAAGCGTTACTATTTCTTGTGAATTAAAGGGCAAAACCATCACCTTGGACTCACAAACTATGAGCCAAGTACTAGGGATTCCCAATAATGGATTACTTGCTCCTCCATTGGACACATTTAGGAATGATTTTGAACCTGTTGTTATGAATGGAACCCTTATGGAGGCTCCAAATGGTATCCATCCACTTAGACCAAGAGCTAGGGACCTACCCATTAGAGAGAGTCACACACCACACTGTTTCACTATAGCTCATTCCTAAGGCTAGCAATAAAGACAATCTTACTGCCTTTGACATAGCTCTTATGTACTACATTCTTAGTGGTACACAACTAAACATTAGTCAACTGATCCTTAATCACATTATAGCTGCTCTGATAGTCAATCTAGCATGAATTTAGCTTGTGGCATGTTATTGACACATATTTTGGACACTTTGAGGTTCCCCTTATTAGAGAATCTAAAAAGTACAAACCAGCTTTGAACATGTATTTCATTGCAGTCAATCACAAAAGAATGTGCTCAAAAGAAATAAACAGTCTTTGGTATCGAGAAGTTAGAGCACCTACTCCTCATCTCAATGAGAAAAAACAACAAGAATTTGAACAATTCTAGGAGCACTTTGCTATGGAAGAAGAACTTCTGCAAGGACCTCTAGTCGGCTCATCATCTAGCAGCTCATATTAGGAGTTGGTCTTAAGGTTTGTTTCATTTGAATCAAACTTTGTCGATTTTCGTGCCTATGTTGATGGATAGGTTACTCGACTCAACAACAATTGGCCAACTTGAACAATACGATGAGCAGCATTCTTGAGGAGCTTCGGCGTCTCAACATGCATGGACCTTCCTCACCTTGACTCTTTTTTTAGCTTTGTTTCTCTTGTATGCTTTTGGGTGTTTTTACGCTTACTTTTTCTCAATTTTAACACCAATTCAGAACTTGTATTTTTGGATTATGTTTTTTAGGATTTATGTTTTATGGTATTTTAGTTTCATGTTTGATTATGAGTTAATTACTATGATGTTGTCTCCCTTTTTATTGATGATAAAGGGGAAGAAGATATGATTGATTGCTTTACATTATTTGGTTGCATATTGGTTGCATATTTTGTTCAAAACATGGGGGGAGAATTTGATGTAGGGGGCTATGCATATCTTGATTAAAGATTGTTTTTATAAATTTCATTTAAATTGAGATTGGGATTATTATTTTTTTTTGAATTTCACTTTTGAGACACTAACAAATTCCCTCAAGATTGCACACACTAAGGGGAAGATATATTATGTTCGATAGGGGAAGCTTAAGGTAATATAAGGTAAGCAATGTCTGATTGAAACTCATTACCTATTTCAAGCACATTTCTTTCCTTATTTTACCCAAAGCAATCAATTGTTTGTCATCATCAAAAAGGGGGTGATCGTTGGCCCCAAGGTTTCAAATGAAGTATTTATTTTTATTTTGATGACCACAAACAACTAATTGCATAAGTGCTAATAATTTATCTTGAGTATATAGTGTCATTTAGAATAATTATTTTTAGTAATGCAAGATTATTGGAAGAAATTTATCAAGGCTTGGAAGATTTTAATGTGAAGATGGATCAATTTACCGAGAGCTTGAAGATTAAAGAAATGGCATCAATAAGCTTAAAGAATAGGTTTATGTTTTATTAAAAAGCTTGTAGTACACATATATTTTTTTATCAAGTTTAATTGGCTCAAAGAATAAATTTTTCAAAAATGATTTTAGAACTTAAATTAATTTTAAGCATCCTTTTGTCAGTTTTTAAATTATGAAAAATATTTTTAAGTCTTGCAAAAATCTTTCTAAATTGCTTTTTCCTATTGCAAATTTTTTAAGACTAAGAAATAGTGAAAAAATTGTTTTTAAAATCTATTTTTACAATAAATTAGTTTATAAATTGTTTTCAAAAATTTAAAACAAAAGATTAGCACCCAGGCCTGCTTCCAAGGCACGGTGACGAGCACATGCCTAATACATGGAGTAAGGATCAAATTCAAGTCTCAATTAGGCCAGTTACAAGAGCTAGAGCTAAAAGATTCAAAGAAAATCTTACTAGGTTGATTCAGCAAATTTGGACTGAGGTGAATTCATATGGGCCCAAAGAAGATGTAACACGCCATCCATAAGCTTGGATCACCAAGATTCAAGCATTAGAGTAATTTAGTTTCCTATTCAAGATAATGCCTCATTATTGAAGCATGCCAATTTAGCCAATTCAAGAATAAAGAAGTTTCCCTTTTCAGCAATTGAAGAATAAAGAAGTTTCCTTTTTAGTTAGTTTCCCTTTTTTAAGCCGTTTCCTTATTCCAATTTGAGAAGTTTCCTTTTTTCCCATTTGGTTAGTTTCCTATTTGGTTACTTTCCCATCTAAATAGTTTCCTAATTATGGAAAAGGCGCCAATTAGCTTCTCAATTTTAGAATAGGCTTGTAATATAGTTTCCTTTTCTTTTAATTTTTAGATTTCTTGTTTCCTTTTTTTTGTTTGGGGCATTTTTTTTAAAGGGGCTGGTTACAACTTGTCAAATTTGTTGATTATCATGTATCATAAATAGTCATTTGGCTCAATGAAATAAGACGTAACTCAGATTTTTATTCAAACTTTGTGAGATCAAAATTCTCTTTTTTTTTTAGAACTTTTCAAACTTATCATAATTTCCATGGTGTTCAACTTTGACTTATCAATCAAATGTCCATATTTGATTGTAGCGTCTTTAGTATACTAAGATTCTTGCTTCACTATAAGCAACAAGTCGTGGTTTCATACACACTTGTTTCTAAATGATGTTGGAGACTTAGTTGATTCAAGGGTCTCGTGACTTTATTAGCGGGGTTCGTACCACACGGTCAACTATGCAATGCTTTATGCGGTCGACCATACCAGCCCAAAAGGGTTGGTTTGGTTAAGTGCAGCCGATTGTGCCATGTATATGGCGGTCAACCATGCAACCTAACAGTTAGTTTTTTAGTCACTGCAAAGGCACCTCAAATGGCTATAAACAACTAATTTCGAGCTCTAGCTTCTAAATAGCCTCATTCATGTGTTTCTTGATCACTAAGAGTACCTAGAATCATCCTTGTATCAATCTCTAAGTGTTCAACAATTCTTTTGATCATTCTTGAGTCAAACTGGCTAAAAATCGTCATTGTGTGCTTAATCATCTCCTAGTTCATTCCAAATTGTATTCTAAGCATTTATAGGAGTTGTGAGTGTTAAGCTTAAACTTTTAAAACGAGTACATTAGGTTTCCGAAGCCTTAGTAAAATTTGAGGTTTTTTTGGTTAGGTAATTTCCATAAATTGGCAGATTATAAGAGATTGTGGTGAGCCTCGGGAAGATAAGTCATAGGATTATACTTGGAGTAATCTTGTCAAAAAGACAGTTGAGATAGTGGAAGAGGACAAGGCAAGGTCTTACTTGGTGATAGTGGAAGGTATTTTGCCAAGCCACTATAAATAGCCTTTGCATTTTTGTTTTCTTTCCCTTTTATTGCATTTATATCTGCTTGAATTATTATTTGTTTGTTTATTGCTTAAATCTTTAATCTAGTAATTTCTGATAATTGTAAAAAGTTTTTAAAAACCCAATTCACCCCCTCTTGAGTAGCTATTCTTGGCTTAATATCGGTGACTTTGTCTATCCGAGGCTCACCACAACCTTTTACAATTCATCAATTTTACAGAGATTGGCTAACCAAAACAACCCCTAAATTTACTAAGGCTTTAGAAACCTAATGCACTCGGTTTATAAGGTTTAGAAAGTTTATGCTCAATACACACAACTCCTAGAAATGCTTAGAATACAATTTAGAATGAAACTAGGAAATGATTAAGGACACAATGGGGATTTCTAGCAAGTTTGGCTTAAGAATGATCAAAGGCTTGTTGAACACTTAAATATTGATACAAAGATGATTCTAATTGTCGTTAGTGAAGAACAAACTTAGAAATGAGGCTATTTATAGGCTGCAACTTGAAACTAGTCGTTTATAGTGTTTGACGCACATTTATAATGGCTAGAAAATTGGTCGTTGACTGCATGATCAACCATTTTACATATGGTGCAGTCGGCCATGCTACTATTAGAACCAGCCCCTCTAGGCTAGTGTGGTTGACCATATAAAACTATACGTGGTCGACCATGCCTTGGCAGCAGGCCTAGGTGCCAAATTTTGCTTTTAAAAATTTAAGTTTAAAACAGTTTAAAAAACATTTTAAAACCATTTCCAAATCTTCAAATATGATATAGACAAATTAAAATAGTTCTAAATCTTGAAAGTAAATTATAACAAATAATTTAGAACAATATTTCAAGACTTTAAAAATAATTTTGAAAGAATTAATATCTAATTTGAAAACTTTTGAAATAAAGTTTTAAGACTTAAAATAAAATTAATATTTGAGCCAATTAAACTTGATAAACTATTCATGCACACTCTAACATTATACAAGCTTAAAAATAAAATTGAACTTATTCTTCATGCTTGTTGGGACTCTTTCTTTAATCTTCAAGCTCTTAGCGATATGATCTATCTTCACGTTTCATTGCTTCTAAGTCTTGATAGAGAATTCTTCTAATTATCTTATGTTGCTATAAGTTATTTCTTCACAAAATAGTTCTACACACTCAAGATAAATTATTAGTAATCAAGCAATAAATTGTTTGTTGTCAACCAAACAAAAATAAATATATAATTTGAAGCCTTGAAGTCAACCTTTGTGGCCCACTTCACATGGGCGCTGTAGAGGAAGCTCAAAAGCTACCAATCTTGTGTGGGCGAGTGCATGTGAACTCGTGATCCAAGCCATCTAATGTGTATGCTTTGACCAGATCCAATGATTGTCTCCATCCTAGCTGCCTCGCCTAATGTCCTTGTCTCCCAACCACTAGATCACACGTTGGATGGCCCAGCTTGTGCTGTTTTCATATGTTCCATAGCCACATCACACCTGATTTCAAACCACAAAATGCACCCTAAATGGAGCTGAACGAGATAGAAAAGAAGAGAAAATATAATTATATCTATAACTTCAATCAATTGCCTAATCTCCTAAATCCATGCGCTAAATTATATTACTTGTTCTATCAACTTGTTGATGATTTCGGTAGAGCTGCATATGTTGTTAGTTTTTATATTTTTGTTATTAATTTCAATAATGTCTAGCTAAATTTATTTTTAGTTAAAGGTGATTTCAAAGCTTTGGATATGATTATGTAGTTGTTTGTAAGAATTATTCTCCAAATTTTCAATTGAGATTGTTTATGTTTCACAATCATTAATGCTTAGGGTTATGTTCTTGTTTTATTTGGGTGCATAACTAAATGAGACTAGAAAATCATCTAATGTTACGTTAAAAATTTAGATCTGTAATTGTCTTGTATTTTTAACCTTTAATAGCAAATTATGATCTATGATTACGGGAGGCTTTTGTTCGATCGTAAGGTGAAACATTATCTTGGTTAATTGGCTTGAGCTTGTGTATTTGTTACTTAGATCAACCTATCTTTTTCAATTTAATACTTCTACTAGATTGAATCTAGAGAGCTTGTTCTAGGTTGTTTAATGGAAAGAGATTTAGTAAAGGGCTTGTTTTGCTAAACTACAAAGTAAGAAAAGATTGGGATAACAAAACTTGTTGCTATTTACGGTTGGTAATTTCAACTGAATATTGGATTTAATTCTATGACCACTGCATAATTATTGTCCAATAGTGAAGAATGAATCTTTAACTAGTTTTAGCATCTTTGTTTGCAAATTCTTGAATTTTGTCATATTTTTATTTATTCGCAATTGTTATTCTGCTTTGAATTTTGAATTCTAATTTTTTCAATTTAATTTTGTTATTGTAATTTAATTTCCCTTTTCAATTTCTCTTATTTATGCATTTTTTATTTTAATTCATATTTTGATTATGATTTAATTCGTATTTTAGCTTCAGTAGTTGTGTTATTTCATTTCACTTAAGTATTTAGTTAATTGTATTCAAACCCCCTTTTAATTTTGTAAAAATAATATATATATATATAATAGTAAAAAATAAATAATATATTAATAAAAAGAGTAAAAACTAATAATAATTTCAAAAATTCTCTTTTCTTTTTATTATTATCTCTTTAATGCTTTTAGTCACCTCTATATAAGGACATGACCGCCTAATTATGCTACCACAATCTCTTTGTTTTGACACGTTTGGGTGTTAATCACTTCATACCTATGTTTAGGTTCATTGGCTGCCTTTTTTGTTACTTTAGGGGATAACTCGGGTCAATTTTCAGCGATAATAGGTGACCTCTAGGTCGATTCCTACCATGTCCTCATAACTCGAGGCAAAGAAATTGAGATAACTACTAAAAAATCTTATGAGCTTGTCAGCCTGCTTCTTAGTTAATCTTGACCCAATTTTAAGCACCCTCAATGGATCCTACTTGTCTACCTTCACCTTAATCAAATCCTCTACTAGTTCAGTTCCTGTAATCTCTTCTTCCAACCTGGGGTTTATATCCTCCTCCATTGGGCCTTGATGTACCATTCTAGCTTCCATTCTTTTAGGATCATCATACATATGCACCACATAAAAATAGGAAAACCTTGAGTTGTATAGACTTCCTTTCATCTTGCTCACTCCTTTTGGTTCTGATACTATATGGAGGTGATGGCTTTTAAGGCTCTCAAAGTTGGCCTTCCAATAGTAGCATTATATTGGTCTTTACACTTGACCACCAGGAAATTGGATACCATAGTCGATGTTCTGGGCTTTTCCCCCCACTATAATTGGGAATTTGGTCGTCCTTTCAAGAATAATATTATCCCTTGTTAAACCATATAGAGGTCGAGAATTAGGTGTCATCTAATGCAACAAGATTCCCATCTTGATGAGCTAAGTCAGTATAAAGGATGTCGACCAAGCTCCCATTGTCTAACAAGATGCAGTAGATGGTATAATGGCCTATTATTGCCTCGACTGCCAAAGCGTTATTCTATGGGAAGTGTACTCCATTCGCGTCATCCTCAAAGAATGTGATCTTTGTTCCATCAAACCTTAGCGCCATGGTAGGCCTATTCGAGCACACGTTTAAGCATCTCTGCTTGTATGACTTTATTGTCTCACAGGCATAATTCTTTTAGGATCCCTATGGTAAGGTCCTCCAAAACTCATTTGTATTACCCCGACGGGGTCCACAGCATTTAATACAAACCCCGCCAATACAGTGACAAGACCCTTAAATCGAATAAGTCTCCAAGACCAATTGCTTAAAATGAAGCAACAACCTTGGTAAATTAAAGATGCCACAATCAATTATGGAACGATTGATTAATAAGTCAAAGTTGAATGCCATAGAAATTTTGATAAGTTCGAAAAGTTCTCAAAGAAACAAAGAGAATTTTGATCTCAAAAAGTTTGAATAAAATCTAAATTGTGTAGTATTTCATTGAGCCAATGGCTATTTATAATACAAGATAATCAACAAATTTGGCAACTTTTAATCAGCCTTAAAGTCACCCATTTAACTAAAAAGGAAACCAAATAATCTAGATAAGCAGCCTTTGATTACATGCCTATTCCTATAAAAAAAAAGGAAACTAAGAATTCAGAAAATTGAAATATGGGAATGAAGTTTCACGCCTATTGCCACAAAAGCGAAACTAAGAATTGCGCCTAAAGGACAAAAAAGAAACTTACTTCTCAATCAAGTAATTAAGGTAGACGCCTATAAAAGAAAGGGAAACTAACCTTTTCAATCAGGAAAGTAATTAAATGGAAACTAATTAAATGGAAAACAAACCAAATGGGAACCAACCAAATGGGAAATTAACAAAATGAGAAACTAGTCTAAAAAGGGAAACTAATAAAAAGGGAAACTTCTTGAATCTTGAATCAGTGTGTTGATCAATCTTGTGCTGAATAAGGAAGACGTGATTTGAATTTAGAGACTCTTCTAGATTATTCCAAAGCTTCAGTTTTGGTAAGCCACCCTTGAGGAACACATGTTGTATCTTCCTTGTGCCTCTATGAATTTGTCTTAGTCCAAGTGATTTGAATTAGCCAATTAAGATGTTCTTTAGATCTTTTAGCTCTAGCTCTTGTAACCACCTGATTGGAACTTGAATTAGATCTATACTCCATGTACTAGGCATGCACTTATCATTCCCCTCCTCTTGAAAAGGATATGTCCTCAAATAATTACTGCATCAAAAGAAGTTAAATCAGAAACATTAAAAGTAGCACTACTACTCACCATTAGATCCAATTTATATATGTTATTGATGGGCTCTAAATTTTGAAAAGGTCAACTCCTCTCGGAAGCAACATAGAACGCCTTGGTGCTAGAAACCTCTCTTTTCTCATGTTCAACCAAACCCAATCTCTAGGTTCAAAGATTAGCTACTTGCGCCATTTGTTTGCTTGTTTTGCACATTGCTCCATTTTCCTCTCAATGTTGAGTCTTGCTTTCTCATGTATCTACTCAACAAATTCAGCCTTTTTCTTTCCATCTAAGTTAACAAGTTCAGATAAGGGTAATGGTAATAAATCCAATAGAGTTAAAGGATTAAAATCATAAATAATTTCAAATGGTGAAAACTTGTAGCAAAATGAGTGGTACGATTATAAGCAAACTCAATGTGTAGTAAACAATCTTTCCAAGTTTTGATGTTCTCTAAACGTCTTTTTTTGTGTGTCGCCAAAAAAATAGTTCTTGTAAAACACCTAAGGTTTTAGCAACTCCAAAATGTCCCATCAACCCTTCACTAAGGGATTTTCTTACTAATAAGCCACGCAAAGAGCAATTAGGCACACACAACTTATTCTCCGGAAATAGAAATCCTTATTGCCTAAAGAACTTACCTACTGCGTTCTATTCATAAGCTTGAAAATCCTCACAAAAATCTTGGTCTAAAGGATACAATTCTTTAATGTGCTCAAAACCAAGTAATTTGCATCAAGGGTAAAGATTAATGCATACCTTCGAGAAAGTGCATCGGCAACTATGTTTTCCTTACCTTTCTTGTGCTGGATGACATATGAAAATGTCTCAATGAATTTTGCCTATCATGCATATCTCGTATTCAACTTGCATTGGCCTCTCAAATGCTTTAATGACTCACAATTGGTGTGAATCATGAATTCCTTAGGCCAAAGGTGCTATATTTCCAATGTTTGAACTAATGCATACAACTTTTTATCATAAGTAAGGTAGCTTAATGCTGCCCCACTCAACTTTTCGCTAAAATATGCAATTGGTCTTCCTTCTTACATAAGAACGGCACCTATACCTACTCCTAAGTATCACATTCAATTTCAAAGGATTTAGTAAAATTGGGTAAAGCAAGTAAAGGAGCATGAGTTAACGTTTCTTTAATTAATTAGAATGCCTTTTCTTATTCTTAACCCCATTTGAATCCCACGTTTTTCTTGATGACTTTGGTAAGTGGTGGGGCAATGCTACCAAAGTCTTTCATGAATCTTCTATAAAAGTTAGTGAGTTCAGGGGAACTTTGAACATTACTTACACTTGTAAGAGTTGGCCATTCTTGAATTACATGGATCTTCTCTTCATTAGCTTGTATTCCTTGTGCACTCACAACAAAACTAAGAAACATAAGCTTATGGTGCAAAAGGTGCACTTCTTCTTTTTTAAGTACATCCAAAACTAAATTTAAATGCACAAGATGTTCCTCCATGTTTTTGCTATAAATGAGAATATCATCAAAATAAACTACGATAAATTTACCTATGAAAGCATGTAAGAAATGGTTCATTAATCGTATAAAAGTACTAGGTGCATTAGCTAAACAAATAGCATTATTAACCACTCATATAAACCATATTTTGTTTTAAAGGTAGTTTTCCATTCATCACCTTCTTTCATTCTAATTTGATGATATCCAATTTTTAAATTAATTTTAGAGAGTACACAAGCACCTTGCAACTCATCTAACATATCATCTAAACAAGGAATAGAATGATGATATTTTATTGTTATATTGTTGAGTGCTCAACAATTAACATACATCCTCCACACCCCATACTTCTTAGGAACCAAAATCACCAAAATGGCACATGGATTCATGCTTTCTCTCACACACCCTTTTGCCATCAATTCTTTGAATTGCTTTTGTAGCTCCTTTGTCTCCTCGGGATTACTATGATAAGCCGATTAGTTTAGAATAGTAGCATCGGGTACAAAATCTATTTGATGTTCAATCCCTCGAATAGGCTGTAAACCATATGGAAACTCTTCTGAAAAGATATCATCATACTCCTACAAAAGAGAAGCAACAGAACTAGGCAAAGATGCGTCAAGTTGGTTAGTGTCTAAGAATGCCTCTTTGTACAAAAGCACAATCATTGGCTGGTTTAAAAACATCGCTCTTTTAATTTCACTCGCTTTTGCATAGAAATTTGTTTTTCTCTTGGCTTTTCTCTCATTGGCCTAATCTACTCTCTTTTTTTCCCTCTTAATTTTCTCAATCCCTCTTTCTTTTTCTTTCTCTATTTCTTGTCTCTCAATATCGTTATTCTTTTGTTTGGATATTGGCTTCCTATGTGACCCTTGCCTTGGCATTTAAGACACTTATATCACGATTTCGAGTGGTAGAAGAATCGGATTTATCTTCATTTCCATGGCTGGTCGTTTCTTACTTTTGCTCGAGTTTGGGCATGGTTGTGGTTAGCTTCTCCTCCCTTTTAGCAACATTTGGCCTCCATATAGAACTCAAACTTAGGGTTGGGCGTGTATTGCTGCCCCTCCTCTTGAGTTCATTCTCAATCTTGATAGCCGTATGCACCATATCCTTAATTCCATATAATGATGCAATTCCTCCAAATTAGAGATCTCTCGGTTTAATCCCACCAAAAACCTTGCCATGGTAGCCTCTCGATCCTCCTCTACATTTGTCCGGATCATAGCAACCTCCATCTCCTTGGAATAATCTTCCACAGTCTAGTTGCCTTGTGTAAGACATTGCAATTTTTGGTAGAACTCCTAGTAGTGATGGCTGGGAACAACATGCGTCCCTATCACGGTTTTCATCTCCTCCAATGTTTCTATTGGATGCTCTCTATTCCTCCTATTTAATACTAATTGATCCCACCACACAATTGCATAATCAGAAAATTCTATGGCTACCAATTTTACCTTTTTAATCTCCAAATAATTATGACAATAAAAACTAACTTCACCTTCGCCTCCCACTTTAGGTAAGCTTTGGGATCATTCTTTCCTTGAAACGATGGAATTTTCATCTTAATACTACCTAAATTATTATCTTCCCAGTTCCTAACTTCTCTAAACCACCCCCCATGCCTTCTAGTCCTATTGCTCACAATTGAATCCTGGTCATCATCTTCCTCAAAACCTTCCCCAAAATACTCTTCAACTTCAACTCTTAGTCCCTTAGGTTGTATTCTCTCCCTCCTTTGCACAATAGGAATATTTTGTGGTTGTGCATCTTCTATCCTATCTATCCATTCATGAACCTACTCTATCTCTACTCTAAACATTCTCCTCATCTCACCCATTATACCTTCCATGACTGTCTTCAGATCAACCTCTCCTAACACCTCTCTAGAAGTATTTTTGTCCTTAATGTTGGACATGTTGGCTACAAAACAAAGCTAAAAATGAAAGAAGAAGAAAGACCGTCACATACTCCCTTAGGTGTTTCACTCAAAGAATGAATTGCTCAATTACACTCGTGTTTCCCACAAAATTTAATTGGCTTTTCCCCTCTTGTATGCTCGCCACTCTTGCCTTTTCCATTCTTGATTCTCTATAGTTCCTAATCAAACTAATCAAATAAATATCAAAATTTCCAGTAACAATTCACCAAGAACTTACCAAGAGAAATTCAGATTTATGTGGCTAGAGAAAGGAGTTGTAACACGGACTTAAAGATTTCAAATTGTACAAAAGAATTGGAATTTGGGAATTGAAGGAGTAGAATTAAAACAAGAATGCAAGAATTGTGAATTAAGATGAGAAATTGAAACTAAAACAAGAATTGTAAGAATTGAGAATTAAGATGTAAGATTGAAACTTGAAATAAAGATGTAAGAATTGTGAATTAGGGTGTAAAATTGAAACTAGGAGTTTGAATTTAACTTTTTTTTAGTGTCTCTTTTTTTCTGCTCTTTTTTGGCATTTGTCTTTTCTTTTTTTTTGGACGATTTTTTTTTTTGGACAATGAATTAGAATTTCTAAGGAAGGGAACTAGAATTTGAACAAAAGAAAGAAGAAAAGCGGATAGGCAAACCTGAGATTACAGCTGAGCTCTGAATACGAAATAATTCAAACCCCGCCAATAAAGTGACAAGACCCTTGATTCAAATAAGTATCCAAGATAGTTTAGAAATAAGTTTGTATGAAATTGTAACCCATTGCTTAAAATGAAGTAAGAACCTTGGTATATTGAAGATGCCACAATCAATTATGGAACGATTGATTGGTAAGTCAAAGTTGAACGCCGCAAAAATTTCAATAAGTTTGAAAAGTTCTCAAAGAAAGAAAGAGACTTTTGATCTCACAAAGTTTGAATAAAATCTAAATTGTGTCTTATTTCATTGAGCAAATGGCTATTTATAATACAAGATAATCAACAAATTTGGCAACTTTTAATCAGCCTTAAAGTCGCCCATCTAACTAAAATGGAAACCAAATAATCTAGATAATCAGCCTTTAATTACACGCCTATTCCTATATAAAAAAAAGGAAACAAAGAATTCAAAAAATTAAAATATAGAAACTAAGTTTCATGCCTATTGCCACAAAAGGGAAACTAAGCATGGCACCTAAAGAACAAAAAAGAAACTTACTTTTTATTCTGGTAATTAAGGTAGGCGCCTATAAAAGAAAGGGAAACCAACTTTTTCAATTAGGAAACTAATTAAATGGGAAACTAACTAAATGGGAAACTTACCAAATGGAAAATTAACCAAATGGAAGAGGAACTTCTTGAATAAGGGAAACTTTTTGAATCTTGAATTACTATGCTGATTAATCTTATGCTAAATAAGGAAGATGTGATTTGAATTTGGACACTCGTCTAGATTATTCCAAAGCTTCATTTTTGGTAAGCCACCCTTTAGGAACACATGTTGCATCTTCCTTGGGCCTCCATGAATTTGTCTCAGTCCAAATGTCAATTAGCCCATTAAGATGTTCTTTGAATCTTTTAGCTCTAGCCCTTGTAACAGACCCGATTGGAACTTGAATTGGATCCATACTTCATGTATTGGCATGTACTCATCAGCATTATTTTCTCGACGGTCGTCATCACACCATCTACCATTATTTCTCTTGTCATCCTTACAATCATTCCTTTTGCCATCCCTTCAATTATTTCTGTCAACTCTATGCTTCTGCACTTAACCTTCTTTTATTAGAGCCTCAATCTCGTACTTGAGGTCTATGCATTCATTGTTGTAATGTCTTATATTGCCATGGAATCTATAGTATTTGTTATGGTTGCGCTTATTAGGATTTGACCTTATTAAGGGTCGACACTACAAATAAGGCTGATCACTAATCCTATGGTATATGTCATCAATAGGGATAGTGAGTTCATGGTAGTTATCATACCTCTATTAAGGTCGAGGTCTTCCACCTTCTTACTTTTGCCGCTTAGCGTTATCTGTGATGATAACTTGGCTAGGGGTTTTGTTAGGGATCATAAATCGACAAATATAGTGCATCATTCTGCCCTTGAAGGTCTCGTCTTCTTCTCTCCTTGACTTAACCCTCATCCACTACCACCACTTCCCATAGTTAACTTGTGAGCCAGGCCTTTCACTTATTCCTAATTTATGAATCCTCAAGCTCTTTCCAAAAATTCTCTGTATGACTTGGCACTATTGTATATATGTATGGATTCTGCTAAGTGCCCCCACAAAGGAGATGCCCTCGATAATGTTGTCAATTTGAGCTACCTCATTAATGTACCTAGCGAGCCAATCCTTTAAAGACTCATTGGGCCCCTAGGTCAAGAATCTGAGCTTTTTCTTAGATGGTAGGAGAGCTCTTACTCTAACAAACTGATTCAAAAAAGCTATCTTCAAGTCCTAGAAGCAAGTAATGCTTCTTGCCTTCAAGGTTCTAAACATGCATCTTGCAGAACCTATGAGAGTTTGGCTGAAAGCCTAGCACATGATCTTGTCTACAACCTCATAAAGTTCCATGTATGACTCCTAAATCTAGATATGGTTATTGAGGTCCGTAAGTCCCTCATAAAGAGTCATATGAGGTGGCTTAAACTTCTCTGGGAAAGGATCATTCCTATTCCCAGGAGCAAAGGGATTTGAGTATGTGATCTCTTATCTATATTGGACATCCAATTTATCTTCCAATTCTCCCACTCATCCTACTAGATGTCTAATCTTGCCTATAGGAAGTCCCAAGGTGGCCTAAAGCTACTGGTTTGCTTGTAAGGCTATCTTCTAGCGACCTATGGATTCCTAGGTGGCTGTTTAACAACTAGGAAATTCGTAGCATTGGTGTTGTTTTCTAATGAAATAGCTTTCCTTGCATGTGGCCAATCTCTCTAGTTGCCTCTACACAACTAGTCCCTCAAGTCACCTCTATTCTAGACTAAGGCTGTGTCTTGTCTGGCTTCACATCTAGGCAGGAGTGGAGGTAGACCTACATTATGGCCTTGCTAGTTTTGTTTATTAACTCCTTGGCTTTGAGCTTGGATTGCTCTCCATCTTCTCTCTTGGCTACCCATTAAATTAACCCTCCGATTTTGGCCACCTATAGCATTTCTAGTTCCCTCAGGGTTAACCTATTGGCATAATTCCTTTGGTCCTCTAAGTCATCACCTACGATGTTACGACCACGGCCTTGAATATCATCTAGGGCCGCTAAGATCTTTTCGAGTAATCCACTCATCCTTTCCTCCCTCTACTCTATAAGGGTGGTCCTTGAGGGTTGTCAACCTCTTCTTGATTCTCAAGCACTGCCAATGCCACCTCTAACAGATAGATTGTTGTCTTAAGCAACTAAGTTATTGTTGCCTCCTGTACAGTTAGTTCGTGTAGTCACCATGATGATTGCGAGAAATATTTTGGAATGAAAAGTCCAATTTCAGATAAATCTGGCTCTTCCTCTAGCGCCAATTGTTAATGGTAGAAATTCATCAACAATGTTTCTCATAGATCACTCACAGTATTTGTGTGTAAGAAAGAACAAAATGTAACAAAATAATAATAATAATAATAAAAGACATGGAAAATTATAGTGGTTCACTCGTTAAGAGCTACATCCACTTTGAGAGAGTTTAACTATTCTTTTCTATGTACAAAACAATAAAGGAGTCAAAAGTCCCTTTTTTGAGGTCTTAACCCCTATTTATAGACACAATATATGTGTGAAATAATTAATAAAAATAATAAATAAAAATCTTAATAAAAATAGGAATATTCCCCTTCTTGATTTTCTTCCCACTATCTTCGTGTATGACTTTCCCATATTGTACACGAGGAGCTTGATTTCCTGATATTATGGAGATTCTGTTGCCCATTTTGTCATACGAATTTGCATCTCTGAGTTCAATGAACTTGGATGATGTATTATTTCGACTTTCAGTCTTCTTAGGCTTGTGTTGACTCCTAAGGAAGCATCGGATAGTTCACCTACCCACTAAGATGTCTCTTTGAACTTAGACTCTGATTGGGCTTTCTTTTGATCTCGTCCTTGGGTCTTGGATTACCGAGATCACCCACGACATAATCGTCATGGAAGTTGGGTTTGAGGTTTAGGGTTTAGGTAAAAGAGAGGAGAAGGTGAAAAAGATCACTAGGACGAAAGAAGGAAACTTCAAGTAATCAAGGTTTTTTTCCAACTAATTTGTTGATAGTAATTTTAATGTGATTATTTAATAATGATGTGCCATTATTTTATTGGTGGGATAACATTTGAAACAAAAAAACTTGGTATGAAAGTTAGACTCTATGCAATATGCAAGTCCTACATGCCTCTTGTTAAGAAATACAAAAACTAAAGAGTTTACACCATCCAATTTCATCCAACAGTCAAGTTTTGGAATGCACTAAACTTTCCTAACAAAAGGGGGCATTTATGTGGTTGGCATTCATCTAATTTTAACAAGAAGATTATGTCATTTTAAATAAATGAAGCGTATTAAGATGAAAAGAGGCTGCAAAATTGAACATGAATTAAGTGATTTTTTTTCTAATGGAGCATGAATTAACTAAGCGCTTGTTTGGTATAATTTTTTTTATTTTTCTTAAACAAACAAACAAAAATATTTTTAAATAAATCTTTAAAAAACATGTTTGGTACCGTTTATTTGTTTTTCATTTTTAAAAACAACAATAAAAACTAGGTTTGGTAGCAATAATTTTGATACATATTTTTTAAAATAAGAACAAAAAAAAAAATTGAATTGAGGTCATCGATGGGGTTGGATCAATGAATCAGGTTCAAGGACTAGGTCGAGTTTAGGATTGCGTTTAGGGTAGAGTTCCAAAACTATAGTCGAGGCCACATTCCAACGCTAGGGTTGAGGTCGGGGTCAAGTTAAGGCACTTGGGTTAAGATAGGGGTCATAATCTGGGGCCGAGGTTAAGGTAGTTTTAAGGCCAGAATCAGGTTTAAGGAGCGAGGCAAGGACGGGTCAAATTCCAGGACCAGGGTTAGGGTATGATTCTAGAACTATGTTAGGGTTGGGGTCATAATAGTGGTTGGGGCTAGGTTCTGGGACTGGGATCGGGTTTAGAATCACATTCTAGGGCTAAGGTTGGGGTCACATTTCAGGACTGAGGTCAAGGTTGGGACCAAAGACCTAGGTCGGGGTTAAGATCTAAGACTGGATCAAGGCCAAGTTCCAAGACTAGTATCGGGGTCGAGTTATGGGACCATTGTAAAGGTCGAGTTCTAGGATCCCCATCCCGAACCCAGACCCAACCTCGAAACCTAACCTTGACCCTGATTATGGTCTTAAACACAGACCCTAACCTCGAATGTGACCTTGACTGGGACCCTAGTCTCGAAACCCGACCTTAACATCGATCCCGAATCACGATGCTGACCTTGGCCCTAGATGTAGAATGTACCCCTAATTTTGACCCCAGCTTAGAACCCATCCCTGACTACGGCCCCAAACTAAACTTGACCCGATCCTAGAGCCCGACCCTGACCTAAACCCTTATTTGGGAACCCAACCCCAATCCTAGAACCCGACCATGACCCCAGTCCAAAACTTAACCCTGACCTTGAACCTTATCTAACCGACCCCGACCATTGTCCTAGTCCCAAAACCCGACCTCGACCTTAGTTTTAATGTTTGACCCCTAACCTTAGTTCCAAAACCTAACTCGAACCCTAAAATCAAAACCCAAACCTCGATATCAAAACCTGACCTTAACCCCAATACAGCGTGTTTGACCGTTTATGCTGATTCTGACCTTGGTCCCATAACTCGACATCTTGGTTTCGAAACACAACCGTAACCCTATTCCTGGTCCTTAAACCTAACCTAAACACCAATATCGAAACTTGACCTCAACCTTGATATAGCATGTCCAGCAAGCTGTCCTGAACCTGGCGATGAGTCCGATTTACTAGTCCAAACTTGACAATGATTTTAGTTCTTCCCCAATAGCATGTCAGTTCATCGGCCCAGCCCTAGTAGCGTAATTCTGATTTGTTAGCCGACCTTGGCAATGAGTCCAACCTATAGATGCAACCCAAACAAAAAGTCTAGTTCGGTGAGTCGACTCTAACAGTGAGTGTGACATACAGAAACAATCCTGATGATGAGTCCCTCGTAACCTCGACAGTGAGTTTGGTTTGTTGGTGAGACACCGATGATGATTTTGACTTGCCAACCCAACCTTGGTAGTGTATCTAATCTTCCATCTTGACCTTGACATCATGATCGGCTCATTGGCCAAACTTTGATGACAAGTCTGGTCTGCTAGCCCGATCCCATTGGCAATATTGGCCCAACCTTGACGATGAGTCCGATCCATTGATTGGACCCCATAGACGAGTCTAGCTCGAACCAAATAGTGTGTCTCATTTGTTGCTTCGACCTCCATGGCAAGTTTGGTCTGTTGGCCCGACCACTTCAACAATCTCAGCTTACTAGAATATTGTAAATAATTGGCAACTTTAGTAAATCTTTGGTTGACCACAACCTAAGATTTTCGTTTAAAAAAAATTTGGAAACAAGAAATTTTTCTTTCTATAATTAAAAAAATGATAATAAGTTTTTTAAAAATGATGTTATTAAATGTATTTTTTTTAAAAAAAAAAAGTTCACTTTTTTGTTTAAAAAAATAAAAAAATGTTTAAATAAAAGATGCTAATCAGACTTGAGTTTTGATTCGCTTTTGAAAAGACCGACTAGAGCACAAAAAGCTCCACATATGGCACCGAAGTGCAATGAACTTACGACATCCATATATCAGTGATTTAGCATTCCACATTCATATTTGTTACAGAAATAACGTGCAATTTTCTCATCTGTACTTGAAGGTGAGGGAATATAGACTCTCAACAAGATGTGCGAATTTTCTGTTAGTCTAAGCTTACCACAACATGAAACCAAACTTTATACACTCAATAGCTACTTAATAACTTAACTCCATCTAAAAGTATCCTGTTTAAAACTGATTACTTGCTCGCCAGAGAATTGAGATCAAAAGTAGGCAATTAATCTAGTAGCGCCACAACATGGACAATAAAGTGGGGTACAATTTTAAAAACTCAAGCATTGTGTAGAACTGATTGCCGGTTGGTCTTAAGTAGTGTTTGTCTTTGCTCAAAATCCAAAAGAAATAATAATGAAACACGAGTGCAGAAACTTTGAGGATTAATGACATTACATGTAAAGTGGTTCACATGACAATCATGGACGTTATCTGGCGAGCAAGGCCAGGATCTAGGCTCAACAACTCCCTTGAGTTGTTCTCCACTTCTGCCTTGTGTTTCTCTAAATACTACTTCAAAGTCTGTCCAAACTCCAAGACAAAAAAACTTATCACCAACAAAACAAAACAAATGCAGAACAATATAAGTCGTCATGTCAGTTGGGAGTTCTCAGACAATAGGCATACCTACAATGAGGAAATAACCGTGTCACTATCCTTGAATTTGTGCTCTTGTTCCTTCATAAAAAATGGCTGGGTCTCTATAACGAACCTGCCAACCAAACGTGAGAGAGAGAAAGAGACAGAAAGAGACCAAAAAACGATTTGATTAGAGAATCGTCATGTATACTGCATCTATTTATTTACCTAAGGCTGCTGCACTGCGGCCTAATAACAAGAAAAAGTATGGAATTAATTAGATTAATTAAATCAAATTCTAATTAAAATCACAAATTAAATAATTTGGTTAATTATGAAAACTGTGATAAATCTAAAGCCTTTTAAACGATTATTAAAAATAATAAAACAGACAAGTGAAAATAAAATAAGATAAAACAAAATAAATGAAAGGAAATACATGTCGGGTCCAACTGGGCCCGTAACTTATGCACACACATGGTATCGACAGTAATTAAAAATAAAACCAACGTCCACTAAGAAAAAGGAAATTAAAATGATAGATGCCTTGATTAATTAATAAAGATAACCTATTCAAGTCTTCTACTGCTCTTGAGTCCTATTAGTAGCCTCCCAATCAATCTTAAGCTATATTCCACCTAGGGGGAAAAAATATTGAAAACAAACAAAATGTGAGCGAAAGGCTCAGATGGACTAGGTTTTGAAAACAACTAATTTGAATATAAAATTTATCATTTGAGAAAAATGTTTAGAGAATAGAATTAAACAAATAAATGGATAAATAAATTCAATAAAATCAGTCTTACCAAAAACCGTTTATTGTTCAACCAAAAAGGATTTATTATCTTTTTTTGGGTAAACCATAAGTATTACCACCGTAGCCCAACTGGGTTTTGGGACCTGCCCCCAAGGTTACACTCTACACGACCCGATCTTTGAGTATGGCATCATGTCTATCTATGCATTTCTATAGTTATTAAAATCTCATTTTACTAAGTATATTCATTTACATTCATTATGCAGTTCATTATAAAAATCACCTCATTCTACTATTTATGAAAACAACTGATAAAAATCTCTTTTCAATCCTTTGTCGAAAATATTTTGAAAGAAATCATTTTAAGGCCAAAAATCATTTAAAAACTTGGCTAGCAAGGAAAGGAGTAGACGTCCTACCTCAATACCCGACACTGCAACTCAGCACTGTAGTCCCACTTCGCTATACATTAGCTCTATAGAACCACGAACAACTTTAAATGTAAACTAAGTTTATCAATATCTAACTTAAGATACTCTACACTATTAAGCTATTTCATGGTGTCCTAGTGTGCCATTTATGTCTGTAAATCATACTATAAGGTTAAAATCTCAGTCTGAGTTTAAACAGTGAAAACGGGTGAAAAATAATAAATTTTTATAAAGCCCGTCGACCTGCCAGTTTCCTGATCTAGCCTGCCGAACTGCACAGTTCGGCCTGTCGATCTTGCTATGAGTCCAACCTGTCGATGATATGAATTTGGCCTACCAAACTCATTAATCCAGCCTGTCGAACTGGAAAAATTTTAAAAATTTTCAGATTTGGGTCTCGGCCTCCCTGAGCCAAAATCCTCATTTACAACCTGTTTTCTCAATTCCCAGGCATACAAAACATTTATACACGATAGAAAAACATACTAGAACACTTTTAAACTAATTTAAATAAGATTTGTATAGAAAATTTTCATTAAATCCAAAAATGAGAAAATAGAGGAAAATAGAAAAACTTGATTTAAATCCCTTTTTTATCAAACTAAGCCTAGATTCTAGATGATTTGAGTCCTACTAACTTAGATTTAAGGTTTTCTAAGCGTAAAAAAGCTCAAGTTTAAAAAATACAAAGAAAATAGAAAAATAGGAAAAAGTTTGAAATTTTAAAAACTAACCTTGAATTGGACATTTTTGAGGAAGATTTGGAGCTTGAATCCACATTCTTTAGCTTCAATCAAGCAAGAGGAAGACTCGAGCTTGAAGTTTTTGAATCAAAATTTGAGAGGGAAAGGAGAGAGAGAGTGGCAACGAGTGAGAGGGAGAGAGACGCAAGAGAAAGTCTAAGAGAGAGAGAGAGTGAACGTAAGAGAATGAGGGAAAGAGAGGGAGAGAGAGATTAAATAAAAGAAAAGGAGGGTGGTTTCACTGTATGAAAACTGTGTGCTACCCATGGTTTTGCAAAAAAGGACGTATTTGGTATTTAATAAATTGTTTTGTTTCAAAATTCAAAATAACGAATAAAAATAATTAAGAGTAATTAAAAATGATTAAAATAATTAGAAATAATTTTGATTTAGAAATATCACAAAATAGTCAAATCAAGTTCCAAAATACAACATGGCACACTAATCCACTTTTTATACACTAATAACACTTAATTAATTTCAAGGCGTTACAGCTCTCTACCCCTTAAAGAAATTTCGCCCTTGAAATTACAAGTCAACTCAGAAACAAAACAAATGCGAAAACAACCCCTGCATTATGGATTCTAATTCCTAAGTGGCTACATCAACCCCGTGATGTTGCCACACGACATTTACTAACGGTATGTTGCGACGTCACAAATTGATCACCTTCCAATCGATAATTGGATCGGCACCTCCTCGTATGTCATGTCTTCTTGGATCTGTACATTATGGAATGAGATATGTTGTCTTGCTCAGGCAGACACTTTCAAAGCATCGACACGTTGAACACATCATGAACATGAGAGAGCTCGAGAGGAAGATCAAGCCGATAGGCAACCACACCAACATGTTCAGTAATCTCGAACGGCCCCACGTACCTACAGTGCTAGTTTCCTAGTTATTCTAAAATGTGATATTCCCTTATGTGGTGTGATGAGGACATCGGTAGCACAAGCAAGAGCACATGGGATGAGACATATTCTGATCCAATTCAAGTTCCCATTGGTCCGGTTACGAGAGCTCTTGCGAAGAAGTTCAAAGAAATACTTATTGGGCTGATTCAAGCAACTTGGGCTCAAGCTATTACGTGGAGGCCCATTGAGGGAATTGCATGTGACAACTAGACCAGCAAATGCATGATTCAAGTTTTAGAAGGGACCAAGTAATCATGTTCATAGAATCAACAAATAATTAAGCTACTTTCCATTTTAGTTATTTTCCCGTTTTGAGGCGACAAGTGGTAGAAAAATTAGCTATTTACCTATTTATTGTCTAGTTTCCTTTTCTTTTAGAAAACATGCGTTTCTTTCACATTATTGTAAGGCTTTTAAGCCATTTAGGGAACTTACCTTATTTGCATTAGATTGAGCGTTTTTTTGGCTGGTAATTGATTTGCCCGAAATTTCATGGGCAATTAGGAGCTGAAAATTCACAAAGGGAAAACCACTATATATTGTAACGAATTTCATTCAATGGAGATCAGTTTTTACACACAATTTAAGGTTTAATTCTCTTCGATTCCTAAACAAACTATTCAAACTTATCAAAAAATTCTGTGGCGTTCATAGACTCGTCAATCAGTCCGTCCATAGCTGATTGTGGCGTCCTCACATACCAAGGTTTATGCTTCTTGTTAGGCATCGGGTCGCGGTTCCATTCAAAATCGATTAGGAATTTTGAACTTGGAGATCAATTTTGGTTAGGGTCGCGTCAGTTTTTGGCGTAGTTCGTATCATTTGGTATTAGACGAGGGTTCTAATCAGGTTTTACTTATCCTTTCCCTTAGTTTTTGTTTGTTTCAATTATTCATGAGTCTTGATTTCCATTATCACAGTCGGGTTAAAAAAAAGGATAAAAAAAAGATAAAAAAAGGAAAAGAAGAAAACAAGAGGACCCAAAAAAAAAAAAAGTCTGGGAACCTTCCTTAAAATTTTTTGCTTGATTCTTGTTATTCATGGTTTAAGGAACCCAAAATTGAATTCCCTACAAAGGCCAAAAATTTTTGCTCAAATTTTGTTTCTTTTGGGTGTGATTTTCGAAAGCCCAAATTATCATTGCCTGTTATATTCTTGTATCTAATCTAAGCCTCCTTGGTAATCTATTGGTGGATTGTCAAGGAAATTTTGATATTGAGTTGACTAGTTTTATAGGAACTAAGTGAGAATTAACAAGTGGAAAAAGGCAAGAGAGGCGAGAGTATTAGAGTGGACAAAAGCCGAAAGTATCGAGAGCAAACACGAGTGAAATTGAGCGAACCATTTCACGAGTGAAACACATAAGGGAGTATGGTAAGATCCTTTGCATTGTTTCTTACTTTGTTTTGCAGAAAAAAAAAATGTCAAACAACAGCAAAAACACTATTGAGGGCACCTCTAGTGCAACAGATCCAAAATTCCTCATGGAAGCGATGATAGGGGAGATGAGGTGAATGTTGAGAGGAGAGTTAGAACACCTTCATGAGAGGATATACTGGATAGAAAATGCACGTGTGGAACAACCACAACATGTTCCTCATGTGCGTAGGCGAGAAAGGGTTCAAGTTAGAGGAGAGGTTGATAACTACTATGGGATTGATGGGGAAGAGTTTGATAAAGGAGAAGATACAGCGGGTAGTCACCGGAGATTTGGATAGGATAGAGGAGTTAGGAACTGAGAAAATGATAGTTTGAGAGGCATAAAAATGAAGATACCATCATTTCAAGGCAAATCTAATCCCGAAGCATACCTAGAATGGGAGAAGAAAATAGAGTTCGTCTTTGACTGCCACAACTATTCCGAGGCGAACAAGGTAAAACTGGCTATAATTGAATTTTTTGATTATGCTATTACCTAGTGGGATCAGCTTGTCATAAATAGGAGAAGAAATAGAGAGTGGCCTATTGAGTCATGGGAAGAGATGAAGACCGTGATGAGGAAGCGATTTGTACCAGCTTCCTACTACCAGGAGTTGTACAACAAACTATAGAATCTTAGGCAAGGCAACCAAAGTGTGGAGGAGTACTATAAGAAGATGGAGGTTATGATGATTCGGGCAAATATAGAGAAGGATCGAGAGGCTACAATGGCAAGGTTTTTGGTGGGCTTGAACCGAGAAATTCACAATGCCGTTGAGTCACAACATTATATGGAGTTGGAGGACATGGTGCACATGGCTATCAAAATTGAGAAACAACTTATGAGGAGGGGTAGTAACACACGTCCAAGCCAAAACCCTAGTACATCTGCTTGGAAAATGAGCCAATGGAAGAAGGATGAGAAGCAACCCAACACCAAGCCAAAGACCGAGCAAAAACAAGAGGTGGCTAGCCATGGGAATCAAGGTAAATTTGATTCTTCCACTACTCGAAATCATGATATTAAATGTTTTAAATGCCAAGGCAGGGGTCACATATTAAGCCAATGTCCAAACAAATGAGCTATGGTGATGCGGGATAATGGAGAGGTTGAAACCGATGAGGATTCAGACAACGATTCTATGCCTTCATTAGAGGATGTAGACGATAAGGAGCACGTTGCCTAAGGAGAATTGTTGGTTACAAGGAGAGCTTTAAGTGTGCAAGCCAAAGAAGAAGAAGAGGTGCAACAGGAAAACATCTTCCATACTAGGTGCCATGTCCAAAACAAGGTATGTACTGTGATTATTGATGGTGGGAGTTATACTAACGTTGCTAGCACAACCATGGTAGAGAAGTTAAGGCTGCCAACAAGTAAGCATCCTCGACCTTATAAATTGCAATGGTTAAATGATAGTGGTGAGGTAAAGGTGCATAAGCAAGTGTTAGTTTCTTTTCGCATTGGAAGGTATGAAGATGAAGTCTTGTGCAATGTGGTTCCGATGCAAGCTGGGCACTTATTATTAGGCAGACCATGGCAATTTGATTAGCGAGTTAAACATGATGGTTTCACCAACAAGTATTCATTAGTTCACAATAAAAAAGCGATCACTCTTGTTCCGTTAACACCAAAACAGGTCTATAAAGACCAAGTGAGCTTAGAGAGAGAAAGTGATAAAAGAAAAATGATGAGTGGAGGAAAAATCAGGGGTGGGAGTGCAGAGAGAGAGTTCGGCCAGTGAGAGAAAAAAAGAAGAGATGGCCAAGAAAAAGGAGAGCAAAGACAGCAAGGGAGAGAAAAATGAGAGGGCTAAAAAAATTCACAATCAGCCAATGAGAGAAAAGCAGAGAGAAAAACAAACTTCTATGCAAGAGGTAGTGAGATTAAAAGGGCGTTGTTTTCAAATCAACCAATGATTGTACTTTTTTACAAAGAGGCGTTTTTAAACACTAACGAAATTAACCCTGCATTGCCTAGTTTTGTTCTTTCTCTCTTGCAGGAATTCAAGGATGTATTTTCGGATGAGATGCCTGATGGTTTGCCACCAATTCGGGGAATAGAACATCAAATTGATTTTGTACCTGGCGCTTCAATTCCAAACCGACCAGCTTATAGAAGCAACCCTGAGGAGACAAAGGAGCTTCAAAGGCAGGTCAGTGAGTTGATGAAAAAGGAGTACGTGAGAGAAAGTATGAGCCCGTGCGTCGTTCTAGTCTTACTCATTCCTAAGAAGGATGGGACATGGAGGATGTGCGCAGATTGCAGAGCCATTAACAATATCATCGTAAAGTATCACCATCCTATTCCTTGTTTACATGATATGTTGGATGAATTGCATGGTGCTTCTGTATTCTCAAAAATTGATTTGAAAAGTGGATACCATCAAATACGCACGAAAGAGGGTGATGAATGGAAAACTGCCTTTAAGACAAAATATGGACTATATGAGTGGTTAGTAATGCCATTTGGTTTAACTAATGCTCCAAGTACATTTATGCGTTTAATGAATCATGTATTACATGCATTTATTGGCAAGTTTGTTGTTGTGTATTTTGATGATATACTCATTTGTAGCAAAGACATGGACCAACATCTAGCGCATTTAAAATCTATTTTGGATGTGCTTAGAAAGGAGAAGTTGTATGCTAACCTCAAGAAGTGTACCTTTTGCACAGATAAGCTTGTGTTTCTTGGTTTTGTTGTTAGTGCTCAAGGTATACAGGTTGATGAAGAAAAGGTGCGAGCCATCCAAGAGTGGCTGAGTCCAACTAGTGTGGGAAATGTATGGGGTTTTCATGGACTTGCTAGTTTCTACCGACAGTTTATGAAAGATTTCAGTATTATAGCCGCACCACTGACTGAAGTGATCAAGAAGAATGTTGGGTTTAGATGGGGAGAAGAGCAAGAAAAGGCATTTCAATTAATCAAGGAGAAGTTGACTAATGCTCCATTGTTATCTTTACCTAACTTTTCCAAAACTTTTGAGATTGAATGTGATGCTTCAGGTGTTGGAATTGGCGCTGTTTTAATGCAGGAAGAGAGACCAATAGCATATTTTAGTGAGAAGCTGAATGGGGAAACTCTTAATTACCCAACTTATGATAAATAGTTGTATGTGTTGGTTCGGGCATTGGAGACGTGGCAGCACTACCTATGGCCTAAGGAGTTCATGATTCACACCGATCATGAGTCCCTGAAACACTTAAAAGGCCAACATAAGCTAAACAAGAGGCATGTTCGTTGGGTGGAATTCATAGAGATGTTCTCGTATGTCATTTGCTACAAGAAAGGTAAGGAAAATGTCGTTGCTGATGCGCTTTCCCGCAGGTATGTCTTAATCTCAACTCTTAATGCTAAACTACTAGGTTTTGAACACATTAAAGAGTTATATACTGATGACCATGACTTTAGTACTAAGTATCAAGCTTTTGAGAGATTTGCTAGTGGTAAGTACTTTAGGCATGAGGGATACTTGTTTTGGGAGAATAAATTGTGTGTGCCTAATTGTTCATTAAGAGATTTGCTAGTGAGAGAATCCCATGGGGGAGGATTAATGGGACATTTTGGAGTGATGAAGACTTTGGCAGTGTTGCAGGAACACTTCTATTGGCCACATATAAAATGAGATGTTGAGAGGCTTTGTGGTAGATGTGTAACTTGTAGGCAGGCTAAATCAAGAGTGCAGCCCCATGGTTTGTACGCTCCTTTACCAATACCTAGTGAACCTTGGACTGATATTTCGATAGATTTTGTGTTAGGTTTACCTAGGTCTAAATGGGGAAGAGACTCGATATTTGTGGTCGTGGATAGGTTTTCCAAGATGGCACATTTTATTCCATGCCACAAGACAGATGATGCTTTCAATGTTGTTGATTTGTTCTTTAGGGAAATTGTGAGACTTCATGGTATGCCTAGGACAATTGTTTCTGGTAAGGATGCCAAGTTCTTAAGCTAATTTTGGAAGACTTTGTGGGCTAACTTAGGGACTAAGCTATTGTTTTCGACTACTTGCCACTCTCAAACCGATGGTCAAATAGAAGTTGTGAATAGAACCTTGTCTACTTTGTTGCGGGCTGTCATTAAAAAGAACATCAAAACTTGGGAGGAGTGTTTACCACATGTTGAGTTTGCTTATAATCTATCTGTTCATTCTGCTACTCAATTTTCATCAATTGAAATTGTTTATAGTTTTAATCCTTTAACTCCTTTGGATTTAATGCCATTACCTTTGTCTGAGCGTGTGAATTTAGATGGAAAAAGAAAAGCTGACCTTGTTAAGTAGATACACGAGAAGGCAAGACTCAACATCGAGCGAAGGACTAAGCAATATACTAAACAAGCCAACAAAGGACGTCACAAGCTCATCTTCGAACCCGACGATTGGGTGTGGTTGCACTTACGCAAGGAACGGTTTTCGAAACAAAGGAAATCCAAGCTGTTGCCTAGAGGGGATGGTGCATTTCAAATTCTTGAAAGGATCAATGATAATGTGTACAAGCTAGACTTGCCAGGTGAGTATGGTGTAAGTGTCACCTTTAATGTTTCTGATCTAAGTCCTTTTGATGCAAGCGACGATTTGAGGACAAATCCTTCTCAAGAGGAGGGGAATGATGAGGACATTTGTAGCACAAGCAAGAGCACATGGGATGAGACATATTCTGATCCAATTCAAGTTTCCATTGGTCCGATTATGAGAGCTCGTGCGAAGAAGTTCAAAGAAACACTTATTGGGCTGATTCAAGCAACTTGGGCTCAAGCTATTGCGTGGAGGCCCATTGAGGGAATTGCATGTGAGAACTAGACCAGCAAATGTGTGATTCAAGTTCTACAAGGGACCGAATAATCATGTTCGCAGAATCAACAAATAATTAAGCTACTTTCCATTTCGGTTACTTTACCGTTTTGAGGCGACAAGTGGCAGAAAAATTAGCTATTTACCTATTTATTGTCTAGTTTTCTTTTCTTTTAGAAAACATGCGTTTCTTTCATATTCTTGTAAGGCTTTTAGCCATTTAAGGAACTTACCTTATTTGCATTAGATTGGGTGTTTTTTTGGCTGGTAATTGATTTGCCCGAAATTCCATGGGCAATTAGGAGCTGGAAATTCGCAAAGGGGAAACCACTATATATTGTAACGGATTTCATTCAATGGAGATCAGTTTTTACACACAATTTGAGGTTTAATTCTCTTTGGTGCCTAAACAAACTATTCAAACTTATCAAAAAATTCTGTGGCATTCATAGACTCATCAATCAGTTCATCCATAGCTGATTGTGGCATCCTCACATACCAAGGTTCGTGCTTCTTGTTAGGCATCAGGTCGTGGTTCCATTCAAAATCTATTAGGAATTTCAAACTTGGAGATCAATTTTGGTTAGGGTCGCGTCAATTCTTGACGGGGTTTGTATCATGGTGAAACCTTCAATAGAACAAAATCTCCAACCTCGAATTCTAAGGGTTGGCGTCTTCTATCTAGATAACTTTTCTATCTACTCTAAGCAGCCTTCAACTGGTCTCGGATTATGGCAACCTTTTTGTTGCTGTCATGGATCTCATCTGGCCCGAGAGCAATCTTGTCTTTTGGTTCTACCTAACACATAGGTGACCAACAAGGTTGTCCATATAGCACTTCAAACGATGCCATGCCAATGCTCACTTGATAGCTATTGTTGTACGCAAATTCTGCCAAACGCAAATACTTCTTCTAGTTCTCGCTGAAGTCTAACACACATGCACGTAACATGTCCTTAAGGATTTGAATGACAAGCTTAGATTGCCTGTCGGCCTAAGGATGAAATGCTTTACTGAAGTTCAAGTCTGTTCTAAGGCCTCCTGAAAGCTCTTCCAATGCTTAGCGTTGAGCTGGGTGTCTCTATCAGATGTGATGGATAAAAGGACTCTGTGCAATCTCACTATATTCTGCAGGTATAACTCCTCAAGAACTCTCCTCGAACATGTTGATCTGAAAGGAATAAAATACGCCAATTTCGTTAACCTGTCGACCACGAGCCAAATTGCATCATGTCTTTGCTCCGTTCTCGATAAACTGATGAGGAAATCCACCTTGGAATAAAAAGTGGCTAAAGTTGACCTGTTGGCTTCTGGTGCTCGACTTTCACCTAGAGACAAGTTGTGTACTTGGCTACGTACTTTCAAACATCCATCTTCATGCCTCTCCACCAGTATTGCCTCTTCAGATAACAACACATCTTCATGCTCCTTGGATGAATGGTGAATTAAGACTTGTGGGCTTCATCCATTATGGCCTTCATCACTTCTGCAATTGCTGGAATGGCCAAACGCTCCTAAAGCATAGCGATCCATTTGCCTGTATCCTTCATTCCTCAAACTGCTCTCCGTTTTGAATTTGCTTCCAGATTCCCTATAGGTCTTGGTCTCACCACTGATTTTGTTTCACCATCTGAACAAGAATTAGCGTCTCTATATGATACACCGAAACTTGGTTATAGTCTTCATAATACTGTAGCCTATACTCACTCACTGTTGCACCTCTTTTCTAGTCCTCAGGAGCCAAGCAAGCGAGAATCGTTAAAGACTTCCTGTTGAGTGCATCTGCGACTACGTTAGCTTTCCCAGGATGGCATTGTAGTGCGAAATCATAATCTTCCATGTATTCCATCCACCTTCGTTGCCTCAAGTTTAGATCCCTCTTAACTTCAAGCTCTTGTGGTCAAAGAAAACCTAGAATGTCCCCCCGTACAAATAGCATTTCTAAATCTTTAGTGCATGAATCACCACTGCGAGCTCCAAGTCGTGAGTAGGATAGTTTCGCTCGTGAGGTCGTAGCTGTCTCAATCCATATGCCACCACACATTTGTGTTACATCAACACGTACCCAAGTCTGCATCCTGAGGCATCCGTGTAAATTTTGTATAGGTCATCACTATTTGAGATAATCAACACCGGAGCTATAGTCAATTGATTCTTTAACTCTTGAAAGGCGAACTCACATTCTTCATCCCACTCAAATTTGACATTCTTCTTGATCAGTCATGTCAACGGAACTGCTATCTTTGAGAAATCTTTCACAAATTTCCTGTAATATCCCACTAGTCTGAAGAAACTATGAATTTCTACTACATTCCTCATTCGTTCCTACTTTACTATAGCTCTACCTTATATGGATCCATTGAAATGTCTTGTTTGGAGATGACATGTCCTAGAAACTTGACTTTTATCAACCAAAACTCACACTTTTTTTTCTTGGCGTAGAGTTGGTGCTCCCGAAGGAAGCACGATCCTAAGGTGCTGCTCATGCTCTTCCTAAGTTTTAGAGTAGATTAAGATATTATTGATGAACATGATCACGAACTGATCTAGATAAAGCCTGAAAATCCTATTCATTAGGTTCATGAAAGCTGCCAGAGCATTTGTCAACCCAAATGGCATCACCAAAAACTTGAAGTGTCCATACTGGGTCTTGAAAGCTGTTTTGGGAATGTCTTCTTTGTTAACCTGGAGCTGGTGGTATCCTAACCATAAATCTATCTTCAAGAAGTACCACGAACCTCCTAACTGATCAAATAACTCATCGATCCTAGGTAGATGATACTTGTTCTTCACTGTGACTCGATTTAGCTGTCAGTAGTCTATACACAACCTGAGGGTCCCATCATGCTTTTTGGCAAACAAAGTTGATGCACCCCATAGTGATGTGCTATTTCGAATATATCTCTTGTCAGCAAGCTCCTATAGTTGCTTTCTCAATTCTTTCATTTCTGCTAACGCATTCGATAAGGTGCTATAGAAATTGGAGAGGTTCCCAGAAGTAATTCAATACCAAACTCAATCTCTTGATGTAGTGGCGATCTTGGTAACTCATTAGGGAAGACATCTTTGAATTCATCAACCATTGGTATTGTTACATTTCTTCCCGATGCATTGGACTCTCCTTCTAGGTTCATGAAGAAGGCTTAGCAAGCTAGATTCTTCTATCCTCCAAGACATGTCTTCATGAGATGCTCATTCATCATTCGATCATTACCACTGTGGTAAGTGATCGTCGTTCTCCTATTAGACACTAAGGTCACTCCCTTAAGTTGACAATCTACAACTATGTTGTACTTGGATAACTAGTCCATTCTTAGGATTACATCATATGAGCTCATAGGGATTACAATCAAATCACTCTTCAGAGTCTCACCCTCAATCTTTGTATTACAAGATTTACGTATATAGTTCACATACACCCGCCCCAAGGGTGAAGCAATAACTAAGGGCTTATCAAACTATTCTATCGTTAACCCCAAGGCATGCACAAAATAACTCAAAATGAGAGAATGAGTGGCACTCGTATCGAATAAAACATGTGCTAAAGACTGAGAAACTAAAACCATACCGGTGACAACTATGTTGCTGGTCTGGGCATCCAAACTCCTTGATGTCATGGTGTGGACCTGAACTAGAGCTTTCCCTTTTCCCCTACCAACATTGCTAGGTCTTGGATTAGTCAATTGATATTGCTATGGTGAAGGTGACTGCACGCTAGCTATACTCGACGCTCGATATTGAGGGACATTAAATTGAAAGTTCTACGGTTGATGTCCTTGCATTGGATATGGCAGTTGTTGTGGAATGAACTGATGAAACTATAGCTAAGGAATTTGTTGAGGTTGAGGTAAGGTCTGAGGCTGAGGATGATGACTGGCACCTTCTTTGGCCTGAAGTCCTAGACAAGCACTCCTGATTGGGCAGTTCCTCTTGATGTGTCCTGGCTGCTGCAATAGTGGCAATAGAAACTATAGGGGTTGTTGCATCCACTATTGGATGAACTACTGCTTCTGCTATTCACATTACCTTTTTGATTCTTTCCTTAAGTTGGACGGCTACTGGTACTCCTCTTGCGGCTCCTTTGTGGTCCTCCTGATGTCCTTGCTCTATCCTTGTAGTAATGCGCATAATCATTTTCTACAAATATAGCTGATGACACAAGCTCACCAAAATTCCTAAGTCGTAAGGCAACCTATCTTCGAATGGAAGCCTTAAGCCTTTCTTAAAATTTAATACACTTTTCACGCTCCGATGCCACAGCGGATTAGGCAAACCTGGTCAACTCATTAAACTTTGCCTCGTACTCTCGAACTGATATATCACCCTGCTCCAATCTGTAAAATTTAGCAGCCTTCTGATCTCTATATCCTTGCAAGAAAAAACGATCGTAGTATAGCTCCTTGAACCTATCCCAGCTAACATTCCCATTGTTCCCCAAACATTTAGCTTGCTTCCACTAAGTATTAGCACCACCTTCAAATTTATAAGCTACAAACTCCACATGATACTTTGCTGGCATGCCAAAGGTATCTAGGTGTTTTACGACTGAATTTAACCAATATTCGACCACCTATGGGTCCCCATTTCTGTCGAAGGTCTAAACTGATGCATGCCGAAGCTCCTTAAACTACTCATGTCGATGACTTGCCTTGAAATCCTCTGGTCTTCCCCTCGCTATGATCTGCTGGAAAGCAATAAGCATTGCCCCTATCATACCTTCCGCATATCCTGGGCTTGCATCAACAACAAATGAACGACGTCTGAGTGCCATTCTCTCACTTCTAAAAACAAAATTGGACTGTTAGTGGTATTTCATTGTCGTACCTATGTGCGCATAATTTCCAAGGTTCATAACCTAGAGCTTTGATACCATTCTCTTACGCCCTAGGACCCAAGGGGTGACATGGCAGATTAATTAGATTAATTAAATCAAATTTTAATTAAAATCACAAATTAAAGAATTTGTTTAATTATGAAAATTGTGATAAATCTAAAACTTTTTAAATGATTATTAAAAATAATAAAATAGACAAGCGAAAATAAAAAAGATAAAATAAAATAAAGGAAAGAAAATACTTGTCGGGTCCAATTAGGCCTACAACTTGTGCACACACATGGTATCGAAAGTAATTAAATCTACAATCATAGTCCTCTGAGAAAAAGGAAATTAAAATGATACATGCCTTGATTAATTAACATAAATAATCTATTCAAGTCTTCTACTGCTCTCGAGTCTAATCAGTAGCCTCCCAATCAGTCTTAAGCTGTATTCCACCTAGGGGAAAAAGGGTTGAAAACAAATAAAATGTGGGCGAAAGGCTCAGTAGGATTAGGTTTTGAAAAAAAGTAATTTGAATATAAAATTTATCATTCAAGAAAAAAGTTTAGAGAATAGAATTAAACAAATAAATGGATAAATAAATTCAATAAAGTCAGTCTTAGCAAAAGCCGTTTATTGTTCATCCAAAAAGGATATTATTATCTTTTCTTGGGCAAACCATAAGTATCACCACCATAGTGACCAATTGGGTTTTGGGACCTGTCCTCAAGGTCACATTCTACGCGACCTGATCTTTGAGTGTGGCATCATGCCCATATATGCATTTCTATATAGTTATTAAAATCTCATTTTACCAAGTAAATTCATTTACATTCATTATGCGGTTCATTATGAAAATCACTTCATTCTACTATTTATGAAAACAACTAATAAAAATCTCTTTTCAATCATTCATTAAAAATATTTTGAAAGAAATCACTTTGAGGCCAAAAATTATTTAAAAACTTGGCTACCAAGGAAAAGAGTAGAAGTCCTACCTTAATACCCGACACTGCAACTTAGCACCGTAGTCCCGCTTCGCTATATGTTAGCTCCACGAAACCACAAACAACCTTAAATATAAACTAAGTTTATTAACGTCTAACTTAAGATACTCTACACTACTAACCTATTTCATGGTGTTCTAGTGTGCTATTTATGTTTTAAATCATACTATAAGGTTAAAATCTCAATCTGAGTTTAAAATAGTGAAAATGGGCGAAAAACAATAAATTTTTATAAAGCTAGGTCGATGTGCCTGTTTCCCTGGTCTGACCTACTGAACTTCGTAGTTTGGCCTGCCGAACTTGCTATGAGTCTGGCCTGCCAATGATATGAGTCCGGCTTGCCAAACTCATGAATCCGACCTACCAAACTTAAAGTTCGGCCTGTTGAACTAAGAAAATTCTAGAAATTTTTAGATTCAAGTCTCGGCCTCCCCGAGCCCCAATCCTTATTTTCAACTTGTTTTCTCAATTCTCAGGCATACAAAACATTCATACATGATAGAAAAACATACTAAAACACTTTTAAACTAATTTAAACAAGATTTGTAGAGAAAATTTCAATTAAATCCAAAAATGAGAAAATAGAGGAAAAATAAAAAAAAAACTTGATTAAAATCCATTTTTCATCAAGCTAAGCCTAGATTCTAGATGATTTGAGTCCTACTAACTTAGATTTAAGGTTTTCTAAGCTTAAAAAAGCTCAGGTTTCAAAAATACAAAGAAAATAGAAAAATTGAAAAAAGTTTAAAATTTTGAAAACTAACCTTGAATTGGACATTTTTGAGGAAGATTTAGAGCTTGAATCCTTATTCTTTAGCTTTAATCAAGCAAGAGGAAGACTCAAGCTTGAATTTTTTGAATCAAAATTTGAGAGAAAAATGAGAGAGAGAGTGACAACGAGTGAGGAGGAGAGAGAGACGAGAGAGAGAGAGTGAACATGAAAGAGTGAGGGAAAAAGAGGGAGAGAAAGATTAAATAAAAGAAAAGGAGGGTGGTTTTACTGTGTGAAAACCATGTGCCACCCACGGTTTTGCAAAAAGGGGCGTATTTGGTATTTAACAAATTGCTTTGTTTTAAAATTCAAAATAACAAATAAAAATAATTAAGAGTAATTAAAAATGATTAAAATAATTAGAAATAATATTGATTTATAAATATCACAAACAAGTCAAATCAAGTTCCAAAATACATCATGACACACTAATCCACCATTTTATACACTAATAACACTTAACTAATTTTGGAGCATTACAAGAATTTCATGTTGGGATTGGTTAATTCAAAACTCACATTCTTCCTAAAAACCAAGAGAAAAATAAAGTCAATAAGAGATTGGAAGGCTGAAAAGAGCAATGCCAGATTTAGAAATCATAGAGAGAAAAGGAGTCTCATTCAATTTCAAACTATCACTAGGGTAAAGATTGTTGGTGTATTCTATGAAATCAAGGTGTCATTTTTCAATTTAAGGACCTCCTAAAAGACACTTGAGAAATGTAGTTATATTTCTTGGGAAAATCAATGGCAACATGAAGCGAACAAATTGAAAAGAAAACAAATAAAATTAGGATACTTGAGATACAAATAACATACCTTGCCAATGCAACGTATTTCATATATTTTGTATGTGTGTATGTATGTATGGAATCCTCTTCCTCAACACAGAAGTTCCCAACAAAATGAAGACACTGTTGGGTTTAGTGCTCTATAAGCTTTGACATTGTATATATTGTTAATGAATAAATAAAATGATATTTATAATTATTTTGGTTGCTTATATGCATTATGAATACTTTTTATAAACAACAAGAAAATTTCATGATTATTTGTGTGACTATAAATTTAGCATATAAGTATTATATGCTTAGAGATAAAATTTATAGATAATAATCTAAATAGTTTGTAATAATTAATTAAAGTTTAAGATCTTTAATTAAATATTACAAATACGGTCTAATCTCATTTAGAATGAAATAGTCTTATCTAGGCTATTAATGTAGAGACATTAGATTGGAGGTACTTTATATAATGAGATTATATAGGACTGGATCAGATAAATTATGAATTTTTAATAATCATCCGTTATAAATAAAGTATTCAAATTTATCACTATGATGATCATATATTTGACAGTCTTAATCTTGAGTATTTATTAGATTCCTATTTATCACATTATGTTTTGTGACTTGCATGGTAAGATTTGTCTAAACACATATCATAACTTAGCATCTTGGAAACATAATGTAATAAATGGCTGGGAATAATAGTATATAGATTGAGAATCCATTCATTTCTTATGGAAGTTGGAAAATAGTTCTCTTGAGTGATGATTCAAAGTTTAAACAGTAAAGCGCTCATTCATAATAAGATTATGAATTAACTGTTCATTAGAGAATTATTGAAACTCAAGGATAAAGATATAATAAGAGAGGTAAATGAAAATTGAACCTAGCTCTTATTATAAACTATTTATGGAGGACTGACTTATATGTATTGAGTATATCAATGGACTACTCGCTAATTTTGTTTGAGTAACTTTTACTATAATCTCAAGAGTTTAGTTTTAGGTTTTTTGGTAAACACTAAAACTAATAAATTTGGCGTATTAATTAAAGAGTTTAATTAATTGTGAAATTTATTGGAGCTTAGGTTATAGGTCCATAGGTCCCTAATGTCACCTCTATAATACTGTGTTGGATTTAATGCATAGAATGAATTATACATATTTAATTTAGAATTATTGAATTCTGAATTAATTATTTCACACTTAAGATATTAATGTGATACAGAAAATATTCTCTGTAACACATAATATAATGTGATAAATGTTGTCACATTTAACTGAACATTAGTCAAATTAATTAATTGATAATATTTGAATAATGAGATTATTTAAATATAATTTTAATTTTGTGTGTAATGCATGTGTGGCGGCACCATATTTTGTCTTTTCCAACTTGGACACAAAATTACATAATTAATTGATTAATTTAAAAAATCTAATTTTAAATAATTATTATTAATTTTTTGAATTTAGATATATATATATATATATAAGATTTTTCATGTCTTCTGATTTGGTTTTGAACCAAATCATATACATATATATATGTATATAAGATTTTATTATATATTTATATATATTATATATAAATGTAAAGTTTACATTTTAAATAAAAAAAAGAAAAGAAAAGAAGAGAAAATGTACATGTTACGTTTATGTTTACGTAAAAAAATTTTATGTATATATATATATATAATTTAAAGAATCAAGACTTGGTTCAAAATTAAAATTAAAGGATAAGGAATATAGAGTATATCCCTTCCCCATAAATCTGATATGGTGGTTATTTCGTATTTAAAATAAATTAAAAATAACTAACTATTCATATATAAAAAGAGAAAGATAACAATTATTTCTATAGATCAATCTTTCACGTAATTTTTGCAAAATAATCAGAGAGAAAAACTTAGAGTTTTTTTTTGAAAAAAAATGTCTGTTATCTCATGTGTTGAGTACATGGTAGATCCAAAAAAGTGTGAGGCTAATTTATTCTTGCAGTTTGACACCCACTTATCTTTTCATTGGTGAGGAGGCCTAGCTTGGAAGATCGTGGTATCAAAAAAGAAAGGTAAGATACCCTGATAGTCTTTAAAATGTTTGTAAAAATTCTCAAAACTTTCTATTATTAATTAAAATTACATAGCTATTCTCGATGAACAAAGTTTTCAAAAAATTTTTGTTTGGCAACAATCCGTTCCTTCTGCTGCGCTTTCATATTTAATTCCAACAAATGGCATCAGAGCTATGTTATAGCATATATAATTTTAATTAACATGATTTTATTTTGATAATATCATGTTCTTAATACATGTTTGTGGGCACTTTGTTTTTTTTTTTTTTTTTTTTTGCAATTTTTGTTCATGTGATGAATGGTTATTCTATGAATAGATTTTTGGTTGTTAATTATATGGTCCTTTTAGATTCTTATTTTTATTTTCTATTTGATTAGAACAAATTTGTGTAAGCCCATAATGGGGCATAGGCTTTTTGTAACTTTTCATCATTATTTTACTTTTCCTCTCTTTCTTTTTTCCAAGTTCGTTCACTGATTCATTAATGTGCATGAAATGCACTTATGTAAAGGATCAAATAATAATAATAATAATAATAATAATAAATTGTTTGCACGTAAAAGTGCAGTTGTCATGCACTTCAAATGCAACTTTTTAAAAGGCTTCAAGTTGTTGCTACAAGAATAAAAAGCAACCACCTTTATATATATATATATATAAAGCAAAACTTCATGTTCTATTTTGTTTTTTTTTGTTTTTTTTTTGTTTTTTTTTTGCAGTAACGTGAACTAGACTACATTGCAACAAGAATATAAGCTGCAAGGGACAAACTATTTCACCATTACATGCAACAACAGGTTCACTACAACAACTGTGAAAAGGTAGCCTGCATGATGAAGTCTTTTCAATGGAGCAGGGAATTATGTATAATTACAAGAAGACCTTTGTAATTTTTTATCCTAATTGTTTATGGGTTGTAATTTTAATTATCAACAAGGACCCGGTCATAAATCCATTATTTATTTTCATGTAATGATTGTGATAACATGTTTATGCATTATAACATGTCATCTAAGAAAGTGCCCACTTATACTTATTGTAACATGACATGCATATACTTGCATATTATTTTATTTTATTTTATAAAGTTGTTTATAAAATGATTTAATATGTGTTAGAATTAATTTATTGAGATTAAATTAATTGGGTTGGTTTTATAGAATCTTAATTTATTTTATTAATCAACCAAATAATGTGAATTTTGTTTTAATAGTTAAAACTTGGTAAAATTCACATTAATTCTGAGTTATCTAATTTTAAATTGTTTAATATTGAATAGCTTAGATAATTCATAATAAAGTTAGATTTTTAGAAAATCTAGTAATTTATTTAAGTGTAAATAGGATAGGATTCTATAAACACAAAATATAACCTAGTAATTAAAAATTGTTTTTATTTACTAGAATAGTGAAACATAAGTGTCTTATAAGATAGAACACATCTTTTCAAAATAATGAGTTGGAGAAGGTAAGATGACAATATAACCTACGGTCTCCACTATTTGCACAACAGCATGAGATTTTGGTGGCGCCTTGCAATGCTTTGATTTCGTCCTCTTTACAGAGGGTGCCCATTTAAATCAATAACAAGGTTGGCTTCCAAGAGATAGAATTTTATAATATATTTCAAAATTGACAAAAATTGACCTACCTATGGCAGCAATTTTGAGTTAAGTTGTTAAAATCTAAAATAGTGGGTCACACTCATAAGGATATAATTAATTTGTTAATTATATCTTGATCAAAATAAACAGTTATTAAAATATAGAAAATATGAGATATTTTGAATATATTTATTAATTGAGAATGTCTCAATTTTGAATATATTCATAAATAATTTGACCCACCCTATGGTGGCACTTTGTTTATTGAAATTGAATAATCGTGGAATTAGTAAAATATTTTTTGTGTTTTTTTTCATATGCATCATGCATCACGTTTACTATTCCAAAACATATATTTATGATGTTTATGCAACTATTTAATTTATGTCATATATTTATTTATAACAGCAACAATGTCTAATCCAATAATCGTTATTCTCTCAAATAAAAAATTAACCAGAGATAATTTTGTCAAGTGGAAGAGTGACATGAATATAGTACTAATTTGTGAGAATTACAAGTTTGACTTGACAAAGGAATGTCCTCCATTGCCTACTACTAATGCCTCTCGTAATGTACGAGAAGCATATGATCGTTGGATCGAGGCAAACAACAAGGCCCGCTACTTCCTTTTGGCTGGCATGTTTGACATGCTTAGGATGAAGCACAAAAGCATGGAGACAGCTTATGAGATAATGCAGTCTCTGCAAGACATGTTTAGCAAACCTTCTGAAAAGGCATGTCATGAAGCCATTAAGTCTGTGATGAATACCAAAATGAAGGCAGGGGTCTCGGTCAGAGAACACGTTCTCTACATAGTTAACTATCTCCATGAGGTCAAGGTAAACGAGATGGTGATAGATGAAGCCACTTAGGTGGGGATGATTTTAGAAACCCTCTCCCTTGCGTTCCTTCAGTTCAAGAGCAACTATTTCATAAACAAGATGAAATATTACATGACTGAGTTGCTTAATGAGCTGCAAACCTTCGAGTCTATTTCGAAAGAAAAGACTAAAGAAGCAGAGGCAAATGTTGCAGAAGCTCAACCCTCCTCTTCTACTCCAAAGAATAGGAAGAGGAAAAGAACTGAAGGAAATGGTAAGTCTAAAAATGGAGGGCAACCTAAGAAGAACAAAAGCAAAAACAAAAGGACCTCAAAGCAAAAGAAGCCTAAAGAAAAGTGTTTCCACTGCAGCGTAGTTGGGCATTGGAGAGAAACTACAAGAAGTATTTTCAGGAGCTCGAAGAAAAGAAGAACAATAGTAAATCAATTTATTTGTTCTAGAAGCTTGTTTAGTTAAAGATGATACTTCACCTTGGATAAATGATTCAGGAGCAACTAACTATGTTTGTTCTTCTTTATAGATGCTTAGTTCTTCAAGGAAGCTTGTAGATAGGGAACAAACGATAAGAGTGGGAACAAGAGAGGTTGTTTCGACAAGAGCAGTAGGAGTCGTTAAACTTTATGTTAGAAATAAGTTTTCAATTTTGGACAATGTTTATTACATTCCTACTTTTTGTAGAAATTTGATTTATGCTTCTAGGTTGTTTGAACAAATGTTTAATGTTTCTTTTAATAATAATTATGTTAATATTTCTAGAAATGGTTTGGATATTTGTTCTGCACATCTGGAAAATGTGCTTTACACCATGAGGCCCAATGAAAAATCACTACTCAATACCGAAATGTTCAAAGTTGAAAAACCAAAATTCAAGAAGCAAAAGGTTTCTTCTAATAATGAAACATACCTATGGCACCTTAGACTAGGTCATGTTAATCTAGACAGAATTAACAGACTAGTGAAGGATGGTCCTTTAAGAAAGCTAAAAGTTAGTTCTCTACCAGTTTGTGAATCATGTCTTGAAGGTAAAATGACCAAAAGGCCTTTCTTTGCAAAAGGCAAAAAGGCCAAGGAACCACTTGAGCTAATACATTCGGACATCTACGGTCCATTGAATGTACAAACATGTGGTGGTTACAAAAATTTTATCACATTTATTGACGATTATTCGAGGTATCGATACATGTACTTAATGCAAAGGAAATCTGAAACTTTTGGAAAGTTCAAAGAATTCCAAGCAGAAGCTGAAAAGCAATTAGGAAATATGGTGGAGACTCTTTAATCTGATTGAGGGGGGGAGTACCTTGATATTGAGTTCAAGGACTATATGATAGAACATGGTATTCTATCACAACTCACCGCATTAGAAACACCACAACATAATGGTGTTGCAAAGAGAAGAAATTGAACGTTGCTTAATATGGTGAGATCCACGATCAGCTACTCATCATTATCCACTTCATTTTGGGGATATGAGCTATAAACTGTAGTATATCTTCTAAACATAGTTCCATCTAAGTCTATTCTAAAAACACCTTTAGAGTTATGGAATAGTCGCAAACCTAGTATGTGACATATTCGTATATTATGGGGGTGTCCAATAGATGTGTTGAAAGGAAAGACCAGGAAGCTGGAACCACATTTTGAATTATGCTTGTTTGTGGGATACCCAAAGGGAACGAGGGAAGGTTTGTTTTATAGTATACAAGAAAAGAAGGTATTTGAATCGACAAATGCCACTTTTCTCGAGAATGATTATATGACAAACTATAAACCTTGTAGCAAAGTTATACTTGAAGAGTTACTTTCTGGTCATATCAAACTGCAACCGACAACTGTTGTCGAATCACAAAATGAGGAGACCATATCTCCAGATAGGAATGTCATATTACCTCGACGTAGTGGGAGGGTTGTGAGACCACTTGCTCGCTACAGGGAAATTGGAAAAGTACATGTTGCTATCTTTGATAATGGTGATATGATCCATTGACATATAGTGATGCAATGGAAGATTCTGAGAAGAAGAAATGGCTAGAGGCTATGAACCTTGAAATGGAGTCCATGTACTCTAATTTAATTTGGGAACTTGTAGACCTACATGAAGGGATAAAACCCATAGAGTGCAAATGGATTTACAAGAAGAAAAGAGGAATTGATGGGAAAGTTGAGACTTTTAAAGCTAGGCTTGTGGCAAAGGGTTATACCCAAAAGGAAGGAGTTGACTGTAAAGAAACTTTCTCACCCGTAGCTATGCTTAAATCCATTCGGATTCTTTTATCCATTGTTGCTTGTCTTGATTATGAGATATGACAAATGGATGTCAAGACTACCTTTTTGAATGGCTATCTTGAGGAAAGCATCTATATGTTGCAACCAGAAGGGTTTGTAGTCAAAGGTCAAGAGCCAAAAGTTGCAAGTTGTAGAGGTCCATCTATGTACTCAAGCAAGCTTCAAGATCTTGGAACTTAAGATTTGATGAGGCGATTAAGTCTTATGGTTTCAATCAAAATATTAATAAACCTTGTGTGTACAAGTACATTAAAGATAAGAAGGTGGTCTTCTTAGTTCTTTATGTAGATGATATCCTACTCATTGGGAATAATGTAGAGATATTATCAATGTAAAGAAATGGCTCACCAACCTATTCCAAATGAAGGATTTGCGAGAAGCAAGTTATGTTCTTGGAATCCAACTCATAAGAGATCGCAAGAACAAACTGTTGGCGCTGTCTTAGGCGTCGTATATTGATAAGGTGCTTATCAAATTTTCGATACAAAACTCCAAGAAAGGTAATTTACCTACATGTCATGGAGTTTATCCTTCTAAAGAGCAGTGTCCTAAGATACCTCAAGAGGAAGAATACATGAGACGGGTACCCTATACATCTATAATGGAAAGTCTAATGTATGCCATGTTGTGTACAAGACCTGACATTTGCTATGCGGTGGGTATAGTTAATCGTTATCAATCCAACCCAGGATTAGATCATTAGGTAGCGGTTAAACATATTCTCAAGTATCTCAGGAGAACGAGAAACTTATGCTGGTATATTCTGGTGAGAATTTGATTCCCATTGGATACATTGATTCTAATTTTCAATCAGACAAAGACACACGTAAATCTGCATCTGGATCAGTGTTTGCTTTTGGTGGTGGAGCCATAGTTTGGAGAAGCACTAAACAATCATGTATTGTTGATTCGACTATAGAAGCTGAATGTATAGCTTGTGAAGCAGCTAAAGAAGCTGTTCGGCTCAAAAGTTCTTAAATAATCTGGAAGTCATTCCAGACATGGATAAACCACTCACACTATATTGTGATAATAGTGGTGCAGTGACAAATTCCAAAGAACTTAGAAGCCACAAAAGAGGAAAGCATATAGAGTGAAGCATTATTTGATCAGAGAAATAGTGCATCAAGGCGATGTGGAAGTTGTGAAGATAGCGTTGGAAAACAACCTTGCCGACCCTCTCACCAAGACGTTACCTGCAAAGAGCTTTGAGAGACACTTGAAAGGCTTAGGTCTTAGAGACATGTCTCACCTCCTTTAGGGCAAGTGGGAGATTGTTGGGTTTAGTACCCTAAAATCCGTGACATTATACATATTGTTAATAAATAAATAATGTGACATTTATAATTATTTTAGTTGCTTATATGTATTATGAATACTTTTATAAACATCAAGAAAATTCCATGATTATTTATATGACTATAAATTTAACATATAAGTGTTAGATGCTTAAGGATAAAATTTATGGATAATAATCTAAATAGTTTGTAACAATTAATTAAAGTTTAGGATCTTTAATTAAATATTACAAGTACAGTCCAATCTCATTTAAAATTAAATAGTCTTATTCGGGCTATTAACATAGAGACATTGGATTAGAGGTACTTTATATAATAAGATTATATAGGACTAGACCAAATAAATTATAAATCTTTAATAATCATCTGTTACAAATAGAGTATTCAAATTTATCACTATGATGATCATATATTTGACAGTCTTAATCCTGAGTATTTATTAAACTCCTGTTTATGATATTTTGTTTTTTGGCTTGCTTGATAAGATTTGTCTAAGCACAGATCATAATTTAGCATCTTGGAAACATAATGTAATGAATGGTTGGGAATAATATTATACAGATATGGAATTCATTCCTTCTTTATGAAAGTTAGAAAAATAGTTCTCTTAAGTGATAATTCAAGTTTTGAATAGTAAAGCCCTCATTCATAATAAGATTATGAATTAACTGTTCATTAGAGAATTATTGAAACTCAAGGATAAAGATATAACAAGAGAGGTAAACAAAAATTGAACCTAACTCTTATTATGAACTATTTATGGAGAACTAACTTATATGTAACAATTCTATCAATGGACTACTCGTTAATTTTCTTTGAGTAATTTAACTATAATCTTAAGAGTTCAGTTTTAGGTTTTTAGTGGAGTAACATTGAAACTAAAAATTTTGGCATATTAATTAAAGAGTTTGATTAATTGTCAAATTTTTTAGAGTTTGGGTTATAGGTCTATAGGTCCCCAATGCTACCTCTATAACACTACATTGGATTTAATGCATAGAATAAATTATTCATATTTAGTTTGAAATTATTGAATTTTGAATTAATTATTTCACCATTGAATTATTAATGTGACATAGAAAAATATTTTCTATGACACATAATATAATGTGATAAATGTTATCACATTTAATTGAGCATTAGTTAATTAATTAGTTAATTAATTTAAAATCTATTCTTAAATACATGTTATTTATTTTTGAATTTTAATATATATATATATATATATAAGATTTTGTCATATATAAAATTTTAATTATATATTAATATATATATAAAGTAAACGAAATTCGTTTACGTTTATAGTTTCAAACTTATAAACTTTTATATATATATATATATATATATATATATATATATATATATATATGAGAAAAGGAGGTTAATAGAATCACGTTTTGCATGATTCTGTTATATACGAGATATGTATATTAATATATATATGCATAAAATATAATCAGTTCATGTTTTTTTTTTAAATAAATAATGAGAGATAAAGGATGTAGAGTATATCCTTTTCCAATATATCTTATATGGTGGTTATTTCAAAATTTAAAATTAATTGAAAAATAACTAATTGCTCAGATATAAAATGGTAGATATAATAGTTATCTCTACAGATATATCATTCACGTAACTTTTGCAGAATACTCAGAGAGAAAAACTGAGAGTTCTTCTCTAAAAAAAAAGTCTGCTATCTCATGTGTTGAGTACATAGCTGATTTAGAAAAGCGTGAGGTTAATTTATTCTTGCAGTTTGACGTCCACTCGTCTTTCCATTGGTGTGGAGGCTTGGCTTGGAAGATCGTGGTATCAAAAAGGAAAGCTATGATACCCTGATAGTCTTCAAAAGGGTTATTAAAATTCCTGAAGCTTTCTATTATTAATTAAAATTATATAGCTATTTTCGATGAATAAAGTTTTTAGAAAATTTTTTATTTGTCAACGATCCATTTCTTCCGCTGTGTTTTGTATTTTATTCCAACAGAGACAGTTGAAACCTTTATGTGGTTGTTTAATATTTTGTAAAAGCAATGTCGGGAAAAAAAGCTAAAGACAATTTTCACTAAGCAAGATCAAGCGATGGCTAAAGCATTGGAAATTCAATGTCCTGAGACACATCATCGTCTATGCATTTGGCATATATATCAAAATGCGGCAAAATATCTAAGCAATGGTTTTGAATACTTTCGAGAATTTGCCAACAACTTTAGTAAATGCTTTTATGACTATGAAGAAGAGGAAGAATTTATTGATGCTTGGAATTGTCGGCCCCAAAGTTTTATTGACAAAATTAATTTTGATTTTGATGAAAACAAAACAATTTTATTATTCAAAAATGGTTAATTATTTTTCTTGAGTAATCGCTAAGCTTGAAAATGTACCAAGTAATAGCTAAGCTTGAATCAAAACTCAAGAATGATCAAGACATGGTGCACTTTGAAGAATAGAGTACAAGCATTGAAGATTCAAGATATTAGGTTTCTAATTCTTCTATGTAAGTGTGCAATTCTCTTTAAATGATTTGGTTTATGCAAGCTCTAATCATACACACACTTTCATTCCATAAATATGTGTAAGTGTTTTTAAACTTGTAAAAATAAATGGCTTAAATATTCTATCACAAAATGCCTTTACAATTTACCTTGTACCTAAAATACAAACCTAAAATTACACTTAAATTACACACAATTCAATTTGACACATGTTTTGCAAAAAGTGTATTTTAGAACAAGTCTTGAAAGGCCTTGTCCAATAGTGTCGGCCATTACAGCCAGCCTGCTAGTTACACGGGATAAAGAGTTGATTTTTCAGCTCTCTAACAGCATGCTAGTTGGCCTTATTCTACCTCCAATTAAACTATACAAAAAGCATTTTTTTCAATGCTCTCTAACAGCCTGCCAGTCTCACAAACCGACCTGCCGGTATTCTTCATCAGCTTGCTGGCTACCCTATGACAGCTTGCCGGTCAGATGACAGTTGTTGCTTTTTTAGGAATTTTTAAATCTCTGATCTGTCAATCAATTTATAATGGCTAGTTTTTTGTCCGTTAAAGCTCTATTTACAATGGCTATTTTGAGCCAAAATTGATATTTTACGGCTTCTTTAAGCACAAAGAGGCTCTATATATTTATATATATATATATATATATATATCTGTACATTCATTGTGTTCAATAGCAAGCATTCATAGCAATCTTTCTTATATTGTTTTGTTGATAAGCATTCATTTTCTTATATACTCTTGAGCTTACATATTCTATATTTCTTTGTGAGATTTGCTTACACCTCCAATTAAGCCTTTCTTTGTTTCTATCAATTATTTAGAGAGTTAATGTCATGAGAAAATTTCAAAATCTTTATACAACGATAGGTTTCCAAGTCTTAGAAATTGGGATATTGTTGGTTAGCCAATCTTTGTAGAAAATTGGCAGATTTTAAGCGATCATGGTGAGCCTCAGGTATAGAAATTCACCGATTTGTACAATGAGTGATCATGTCAAAAAAGTGTTCGTTATAACAAAAGAGGTCAAGTCAAGTTTTGATCGACGACAATGGACATAGGTATATTACCGAACCAATATAAATAGCCTTTATATTTCTCTATCCTTACTCTTTTAATTTCACGCATTTATATTTTGTTGATTTTATTTGTTTTAGCTATTTATTTACATTGCAAAATTAAAGTTACTTGTGCAATTAATTTAGGATATTCCAATAATTGTGAAAAAGTATTAAAATCCAAGACACCCCATTCTTGGGCAAACAGGAATCGTATGCTTGAAAATTACAACCTTTAAAGTAATGATTGATTGAAGAAATGATTGATTTACGTGAGAAATGGGCACTAGTCTATGGCAGAACGACGTTATATGACCACCACTCAAAGAAGTGAAAGTCTAATGCAATAAAATATTATGTAAGCTACAAGCACGACTTGTTAAGATTCTTTGAACAGTTGATAGACTGATTGATGATCGTTGCTATGAAGAGTTGAGGCCTGATTTCAAAGCAAAGCAAAGTGCCTTGCATTTACCATTTCCAGTTGAGATTCTCAAGCATGCAGTATTATTGTTGTGTATTTCTTAACTTTTGACTAGTGTGTTTTATAATTAACATAGACTAAAAACAACTTTGATTTAGGAAATGCAATCAACAGAACAAGTACGATGGAATTGTTACAACAGATAATTAGTTTGTTCATTATCTCTTTATTATTTTAGTAATTCCATGGTGTAAAAGTTGATTTTTTTTTTCTTCCTCAGTCTCATTCCATTCATTCAGGGAATCAGACATTTCATTTTCCTTAAGAAGAAGATGTTCAAGTACAATTGCCTCCACACTTCAGAAAGAAAAAAAATAAAATAAAATGACTACCAACATATTTTTGCAAGGAGCATTAAAGCATTGGATCATGAGAGAGAATATTTTTGATAATTTACTGAGTGTTACTGTTAGTGTTGTTATTGTTACCATTATTTTACTTTTTGCTTAAAAAAACCTGTAGAAATCTGATTTTGCGGGAGAAGACATGAACTCCATTGCTTATTTTGCCCAATTTCGACATTGACTGGATTTTTTGCTAGTCTATGGTTATATTTGTTCCTTTTAATTTTCAAGGCTGAGAGCCCTTCCAACAACATTTGTTTATGTATGTGCCTTTTAATTGTTTTAATAAAACTGTCCAACACAAAAAGAAATTGGGGAATAAATAATTGAAAAAAAATGAAAAACCGGAAAGGAAACACAAAAGAGGAGATCATAAGCCAAAAGAAAAATGTACGACTACATCGCAAGAAACCATTGAATGACTACATCCCAAGAAAGCACATTAACTTTTTTTTCCTTTTTTCTTTTTTTCTTTTTTTTTTTTTGGTTTTTGGGAGGCCTGAACGTCCGTCAGAGGAGATCATGAGAAAAAAAAAAAAAAGTATTCAGCTTTTTCAGCTCTGTGTGTGTGTGTGTGTGTTGGGGGGCAGGGGGGTTCTGAACGTCCGACAGGTCTCAAGAAGTGTAAGAAAAAAAAATAACAAAAATAACAAAAAAAATTTGAAAAGAAGAAATTATGGAGGGAGAGAGGCAATAGAATCTTTGTAGGCTCAGGTACATAAATGCAGTTATAATGATTTAGGGGAGTATTTTAGGTAATAAAATATTATAAGTAAGTTGTTTTTTTAATAAGGTGTTTGAATTTGATTAGAGGGTCAGAAGAAGAAAAAAACAAGACAAAAACGAGACAGAAGATCTAAATATAGTTTGGGTTTATTGGCATAATAATTTCATGTTAAAAGATATATATATATATATATATATATATTCAAAGCCAATCTTGCAGTTGTTTCTACTGTGTGTTAATTAATATAAGTACTATCAACTTATTATCTTTTTAAGCTAAGAAGAAATCATAATTAAACATCAAACAAGTATCATTCATATTTATCATATAATTATCATTTCGTACTTGTCAGGACCTCGATCGTGACTTCTAAAACCACAACATTATAAAATACTAAAATATGATTATTAAATTTTACGGAATTTTTTTTTAATAATCATTTATTAAGAGGAGACATTACTTTTATATGGAAAATATTTGAAATCTTTAAAGAGTAATAACACTTAACTTACTTAATCAAACTATACTTTTCCAAGGTCTTTAAATTGAAAATCATTAAACTTGAATTTACACAATGAAAACTTAAAATATAACACACTTCATTTTTGAAACACACAAGTTAGGACTGACACAGTCGCATCCTCAACTAGTATGGGACTAAAGGCTCCATTTGAAGTTCTTGAAACACATAACTTAATAACATGAGTGATAAGCTCTGTAAGTAAAGCTGTAGCTCACAAAATAATATTTCAAAGCTCATAAATACATGTTAGAATTGTTTAGGCTTAGGCTTTAGTGTGGGCTTTATCATATAAATATGGGTACAATTATACTTGTAGGAATTTAAATATAAAGGCACTAATCACCCTATGGGTACTAATCCCCCACGATCATAATATAGAGCACTAATCATCACACGAGAACTAATCTACAAAATTAATAATCTACAGGGCACTAATCACCTCATGCCTAGCTCCTTGTATCTTCAACACTAAGCCATGTGAAAACGTTATGAATTCAATAAATTTTTATAATAACAATTGTTAGAAATGGTGCCCTAAGAAGTAAATGTTGTAATAAGTTTTTAGAGACATTTTATCAATAAAGAGTTTATTTATTATTCATATACCAAATGTTGTCTTCCTTATGTTTCTATTAAATGTATGATAAGCAAACAAAAGTTTGAGACCATCTATCTAAACCTTTAAGATCATGTATATGATAGACAGATTATGTAGAAGATATGAATCTTAAAGGTGATAGTTTAAATGATAAGATTTGTGATCAAGAGAATAAAGTTGGGAGCTTTATTCATACTAAGATTGTTTTATTGTCTAAATCTCTAATAGGAGATAGCTTGTTTTATTGTCTAAATCCCTAATAGAAGATGGCTTGTTTTGGTCATCAAAGTGGGACTCTACGAGTATAAACATTTGTATATTGTCATAGGTGGCTGTTGGGGTACAATTTGATCAAGCTTAAATTGTCTAAAGGCCCAAAATCACAGCCCATTGTTGTGATTAGAGCAAGTCGAATGGAACGAAGTGACTCCGCTATTTGACGTAGGAATAACATGTATAAATGGAGTTAAGGCTTTGGTTGGGTCGATTGGTTCAATCCTGTATATAATCGATGTGTATTCAAATAACATTCTGTTATTGTTGAAGGCTGTGTCTAGGTTTGTTTCCTAAGTATTCATTCGATGGAATTGATTGGGATGAATTGGCAGTTATTAGCACGTCTAGCCATAAACTAAACGTGGGGAGAGCATGATTCTTACAGCCTATCACAAATAGACACGTGCCCCACCATTACAATTACTTCCAACATTATCACTCCACTCCGCCAATCGGTTGAAAGCCTAAACTCTCCTTATTCTCTATATAAGGAGATATCATCTTCAACTATACAGACGATAGAATAGAACATATAGAAGCTCTGCCAAAATTCTTCTTCATTTTCATCCTTGTAATCTGTACCCTTCAAATTTCTACATAGTGAATAACAGTAGACGTAGCTCTTTTAATAGTGTGAGCCACTGTAAATCTATATATGTGGCATATTTTATTTCTCCAGCATTATTTTATTTTCTTTGGCTCCAATTTGTTAATTGTTCTCCATAATTTAGTCTAACACATTTGCTTTTAAGCTAACAGATTCAAATAACGGTGATTTGAGGGCATACATCTATTAAAAACGACATATTAACTTGGATTAACGCATTTTATATTTGATTGTAGATCCAAAGTCTATAGTTTGGCATCCACCACGAGGCCTTCAGATCGCCAACACTAGGATCTTCTAGCTCAACCACAAATGGTTGACAACTCCGACAACCAACATGCACCAGAAATTCCAAGTGAAGAGACCGAAGCAACTCCTTAAGTGAATAAGCAAATGGAAGCCCTCATGGTTGAAGTGGAGACACTCAAAAAACTGCTCTAGGAGCAAGCTGTGTGTTCTCAAGAACGTGACAGAAGATTAGAGCAGCTCAGTAACGAGAACTCAACTCTAAGGAGCCAGATCAGTTACCAAAACTCACAGATGGCATCACTATCATATTATTACCCATATTATGGTTGTTCGGCGTTTCTAGCGACGACGATGGCACAGTGGCAGTTTCAGATGCCTTAGCCAGGCAGATAGCAATCCTCCTTCAACCCCATTAGGAGAATGCAACCTTTATACACTACCTCGATTCCAACACCGACGATAACGATGCAACAGCGACTCCAGTGACACCCACTATGACAGCAACTACAACAACGATGAATATTCATGTAGAATTAAATGATAAAACACTAAAACAAATGAAGAATATAAAGCCACAGTCAAACCAATAATTCACTTTGAAGCTACACCAACAACAACACTATTGACCCCCGAGTCCATTCAACAAATGATGAGGGATATGGTTGAACAAAATACAAAGCTTGTAGAAGAAAAGATTCCAAAAGCAACGAGCAAAACCCCAACACTAGACAACATCTTGAAAAACATTCAAGAAACCCTATCATGAGGAGGATTACTTTAGTTATCCCATTGAAGTACAGTAACCTTGTGTTCGCCTGGTTCGATGGAACATTCGACCCAAAAGATCACATGCTACAATGCAAAAATATGGCCAGTGCGACAAGTATCGCAGACTCAATATTAGATGAGATGATGTACAGGCTATTTGTATAGAGTCTTAAAGGCCCAACGCTTGAATGGTCCAGCAACTTGCCTATGGGGTCAATCAATAGCTTTGAGGACTTGGCAGATTCGTTCGTCAAAGCTTACTCTATGCACATAAAGATTAGCAAGATGACTAAGGACCTATGGTCGGTTGTATAGAACCCAGGCGAATTGCTACAAGTGTACATCAAGAGATTCAGCAAGACACTTTCTGAGATTTCAAATTTGGAAGATGGAATAGCTTGAGAAGCATTGAAGAAAGGACTCTTGCAAAAGTCCTTTTTCAAGAATAGTATATGCTCCGATTACCCTCAGACCATCCAAGAAGCTTTGAACAGAGTAAAAAGATGGATCAATCAAGAAGAAGAAAATGAAAGATGCGAATGAGAGCTCGTAAGAATTAGATATCAGACTAGGTGGGGTGAGAGGCAACAGAAACCATGGTTGGATTAAAAAGGACGAACAAGGATGCCACTAAAAAGGGAGTAGAGGAAGAAACAGGAGAAGTCATCGCCCGAGAGTAGGCCACTCTCACCATCGAAATATGCCTTAAGCATATCCCTGACGGAACTAGTTGCATGGTTGGAAGGGAAAGACTACGTCAAATGGCCAAACAAAATGGCCCCAAGTTGGTCTTGTGACCACACAAAGTATTGCGAGTCCCATCAGGGTACAAGACACCTGATAGTCAATTGCAAGGCTTTGCGGTCTAAAATTGTACAACTACTCAAGAAAAGACATTTGAGGGAATATTAGTCCTAGTAGGGAAGGAAAGTTTACGGGCTCGATCAAGAACGTGGATGATAAAAGGATCATCGGGCCTAGGAGAAGATGCCATCACCACCATCAGTTAGAAAGTCATCGGAGCCATTTGCAAGGGCTCTGTTTTCAGCGAAGATTCCACTAATCAGATGAAGGCTCACCAGCGGAAAGCATCTCAAGTGAGTGCCAATTCAATAACTGATGACTACAGTGAGCATACGATTTCATTTCGAAGCGATGAGGCATTCGGGCTCAACAGTCCACATGACGATGCCTTAGTGATAAAACTCAACATCGTTAACGGTGAAATCGATAGAATATTAGTTAAGAATGGAAGTTTTGCCAACATTTTATTCCTCTCAACAACGAAAGAGATAGAAATCAATGAAGAAGAGATTGAGAAATCTACTACCGCCTTGTTAGGTTTTAATGGCAAAACAACCACAGCCGTCGGGAGGATCAAACTACCCATCTATGTAGCTGACGAAAATAAAATGATGAGCTTTCTCATTATGGATTGTCCTTTAGGATGCAATATTATCCTTAGGCGACCTTGGATACACACAATGAAGGCAATCCTATCAACCTACCACAACGAATCAGGTTTTTGATGAATTGAGGAGTAAGAGAAATACTCAGGAGTTAGGAAGTAGCGAAAAGCTACTGCTACTATGCCATAGCTATGAGCAGAAGATGGCTTTATAGCAATTACAGACAAAACCATCAAATGGATCAAGAAATCAAGATTGCACCGAATGAACGCTAAAGTAACTTCATGAAGTACATATCGATCCAAAAGATGAGCGACGAACAGTTAAAATCGGGTCATAACTCGACGCCAAGGTAAAATCTACCATAATTAATTTTTTAAAAGCTAACAATGATTGTTTTGCATGGTCTCACATAGATATTCTTGGAATCGACCCAAGCATAATCTCACATCGACTCAATGTTGATCCTAACCATTGACCTGTGCGACAAAAAAGAAGAAAGCTTGGCATTGAGTGAAACAACATTGTGAAAGATCAAGTGAGGAGGCTACTTAAGGCTGGATTTATCTGCCCTGTTTAGTATCCAGATTGGCTCGCGAACATGGTGATCGTCAAGAAGAAACATAGGAAGTGGCAAATGTGTATAGATTTTACAAACCTAAACAAAGCCTGTCCTAAGGACAGTTACTTGTTGCTGCATATCAACATCTCGTCGATGCAATAGCCGGCCATGAGGTTTTGAGCTTTCTCGACGCTTTCTCCAGCTACAATCAAATCCTCTTGCATCCGTAAGACCAAGAGAAGATCACTTTCATTATTGAGTAGGGGATTTTATGTTTTAAGGTTATGCCTTTTGGCTTGAAGAACACAAGAGCCACTTACCCGAGGCTGGTCAATATGATGTTTAAACAACGAATTGGTAAAAACATGAAAGTTTATATTGACGATATGTTGGTGAAATCTTTGCAAGCTAACCTCCATGTTTAGCATTTATAAGAATGCTTCGACTTCAAAAGTATAACATGAAGCTGAAACTAGAGAAATGCAAAGAGTCGCCAGTGGAATGTTTCTAGGCTATCTTGTCATGAAGCGAGGAATCAAAGAGAACCTAGATTAGATTAAAGCTTTCCAAATCATGCCATCACCTAGAAGCAAGCTTGAGATTCATAAACTTACTAGACAAGTTGCTGCGCTTAGTCGATTCATAGCCTGGTTCTCGTACAGGTACCAGCTGCTTAAGAAGAACACAAAATTCAATGGAATGAATGATGCAAGGAAGCATTTCTAGAAGTAAAAAGATACTTGTCCACACCATCGATCCTATTGAAGCCCAAAGATAGAAAGCCACTTTATCTTTATTTGGCAGTTTCAAAAACTACGGTGAGTTTAGCATTGGTCAAAGAGGAGGACTCAATACAGAAACCTGTTTTCCTTGTTAGCCACACTATGCTTGATGTAGAAATAAGGTATTTTATTGCTGAGAAGCTGACCTTTGTGCTTATCATGTCAACTCGAAAACTCCGGCTGTACTTCCAAGTTCATTGCATTATGGTACTATCATTGTACGTGATGCGAGCCATTCTATATAAGGTTGATGTCTCTAGAAGATTGATGAAATAGGCTATCGTGCTAACAGAGTTTGACATCGAGTACAGACCTCGAATAGCATTGAAGGCTCATGTGCTTGCAGATTTCATTGCTGAGTTGACATAGAAGACAAATGCTAAGGAACCAAGAAATGGATTGTCTAGGTCGATGGAGCCACTAAGAAGCGAAGAGATCGAGCAACACTTTTGGTTGGGATTCAAGGCAACAAACAACCAAGCCGAGTACGAGGCCATGGTTGTTGGTTTGAGACTTGCTGCTGCACTGGGGGCCACCGAATTTGTTGTGGAAAGCAATTCCACTTTGTTTGTTAACCAGATAAATGAAGATTACAAAGCTTAAGATAAAAAGATGATTTCTTATCTAAATTTGGTAAACAAGCCCAAGGCCTAGTTCAATAATTTCGAGGTAAAGCACATTCCTCGAGAAGAAAACACCCGAGCATATGCACTTGCCAATTTGGGATCATCAATCGAAGTGAACAAAAAGAGAGTTATCCCTTTGGAGCTCATCAACCACCCAAGCATCGAATTGGTTAAAGAAGCAAATTATGTGGATCTAAGGGATGATTGGAGGACTCCTATCAAAATGTACATTCGTGACAATGGCTACCTAAAGACAAACAGGTCGCGAGGAAGATCAAAGTCCAAGCTGCAAGGCACTACTTAATTGATAAAACACTCTAAATGTGTTCATTCATAGGTCCTTACCTCTATTGCCTTGGGGAAAATAAAGTGGAGAAGGTTATCCAGGAAATGCATGAAGAATCATGCGGCAACCACTTGGGGGAAAGATCTTTGTCTTATAAAGTTAAAAGGCAAGGTTTCCACTAGCCATCCATGCAAAGCGATTATGAGAGCTTCACTAAGAAGTGTGATAGCTGCTAGAGACTCCATCAGCCTACTGAAGAACTTTCTTCAGTCAGTTCACCATATCCCTTCATGAAGTACTCGATGGATGTCATTGGACCATTCCCTCCTACCCTTGGACAAGTCAAGTAGCTTCTCGTCCATATAGAATATTTTTCTAAATGGGTCAAAGTTGAAGCTTTTGCTAAAGTTAAAGAGCGAGATGTCGAAAGATCCATTTGGAGGAATGCAATCTGTAAGTTCAGAGTGCCAAGGGAGATCATCACCAACAATGGCTCGCAGTTCATTTCTACATCCTTCAAAAAGTTTTGTCACGAATGGGATATTGTTTTGAGCTTTTCCACACCAAGGTACCCGCAAGGTAATGGACAAGTAGAAGCAACAAACAAGACAATTTTGAAGAACTTGAAGAAGAAACTGGAGGCTAAGGCACTCGGTTGAGGAACTTCCCATGATGTTGTGGGCCTATGAACAAGTCTGAGAAGGACGACTGGTGAATCCCTATTTTCCCTTATATACGAAACAGAGGCGGTCATTCTTATAAAATTAGTCACTGGGATATTATTTTGAGCTTTTCCACACCAAGGTACCCGCAAGGTAATGGACAAGTAGAAGCAACAAACAAGACAATTATGAAGAACTTGAAGAAGAAACTAGAGGCCAGGGCACTAGGTTGAGGAACTTCCCATGGTGTTGTGGGCCTACAAACAAGTCTGAGAAGGATGACTATTGAATCCCCATTTTCCCTTGTATATGGAACAGAGGTGGTCATTCTTGTAGAAGTAGTCGCTCGAGATCTTTGAGCCGACTATTTGCTCCTAAACGAAGCAAAGAATGAAGAAATGATGCGAAATATGTTGGATCTGATAGACGAAAAGAGGGATAACGTATTTTATTGCCTCAGTCATTATCAGCAAGTAGCGGCCAAGTACTATAACCAGAGCTGAAAGTCAAGAAGTTCCAAAAGGGTGACCTCGTACTTAGAAAAGTCTTCCAAAATATGAAGAAAGCCTACGTTGGGAAACTGGTAGCCAATTGGGAAGGTCCTTATCGAATCTGAACTATTATTCGAGATGGGGTCTACAAGTTGAAAAAATTAGACAGTTTGAATAATTAGCAAAACCTAGAATGCTCACCACCTGCAGAAGTAATACATCTAACTAGTGCTTAACCTTCTCCAGATTTTACTTTTTTTTGTTTAACTTAATGTAAATGAACTATATTCAGCTTGATCCCTACATATGGGTATGTAGGCAGTTCATGAACTATAAATGAGTGCAGTAGCTTTATTATTTCAAACACTATTTTCCTAGGATTGCCATTAAGTTTCCTGATCAACTCGCTTGAATTTGACTATGTATTGCATCATCATCAGTCCTAACTCTAGACTTGATCAACTCGCCCAAAGTTTGATCTTCTACCATAATCAACATTGCTCAGTCTTAACTCTAGACTTGATCAACTCGCTCTAAGGCGATCTTTTACTACCATCAACATGGCTCAGTCCCAACTCTAGACTCGATCAAATCACCCCTAGTTCAATCTTTTATCGCCATCTACATGGCTCAGTCCTAACTTTGGACTCTATCAACTTGCCCTGAGTTTGATCTTTTACCGCCATCAACATGGTTTAGTTCTAACTTTGGATTCAATCAACTCATCCCAAGTTTGACCATACATCATTATTCTATGAATTTGATCAACTCCCTAGAGTTTGATCTTACATCGCCATCCTCATGGTTTAGTCCCAACATTGGATTTGATCAACTTGCCCTGAGTTCGATCTTGCATCACTATCATGGCTCAATCCTATATCGCTACTTTATGACTCCATCGTATACGGCTTGCTTTATGGCTCGCCATTTTTGTGGCTTCTTATTAGCATGATAAATGCTTAGCCTATTTATCAACTTTATGGTTTGTTATTAGTTGAATCGATTTGCAAGTTCAATCTCACTTTCGAATTAACAGATATATGGCATGTGCTACAAAACTTCGACATGCTGAACCATCCCCCTGGTTTAAATTTTACACCAAGTTCTTTTAAGTTTGATTTTAATGGATATAGTTATTGTATGATTTCCATTTATGTTAAAGTTTGACGGATCTGAAGTTGAATTCATGAAAGATTAAATTCTATTCAATATTCAAAACGATAAAAGTTGTTTGGTACAAATTGTTCAAATAAAAGCATGTCATCTTGTTCGAATATCACAAAACAAATCAAAATTCTCTAAAGGGCCTCTCCTTTCGCTGTTTATTGTTTTCCCCTTCTACGGCCTGCACAGTTAGGGGCTCAGCAACTTGTTCACTTACCTTTGGCGCGTTGATTCCTGATTCGAGTGTAGGAGGTTTAGGCCTGACATCTTTGTGAACTGCCTTATTTGCAATGACTACCTCAACGTTAGACTCGTCATGAGATGGCACCTCCTCCAACTCTACAATCTCTTTATCAATGGCCAGGGTGCAAAGTTTACCTGACTTGAATTGTTTCAAAGTCTCGATTCTTACTGTGAGGGGGGAAGTGCTATGGATGTTAAGCAACTGTTCCTTAATCTCTTCGATATCTTTTCCTCCATCGCTTTGGTAAAGTTGGTGACCTTCTCCTCTTCTAGATAAAGATTGTTGTTTTCTTCATCATCCCTCTCAGACTTGGCTTTGTTGAGTTTTTCTTCAAGCTCCCTATTACGTACAACTAATTGTTTGTACTTGTAGGTGGCTTTGTTTGCAAAAATATTATGTAGCTAAAGGGCCTACATAACAAAAAGGCTAAGTACAAATCAAAGGAAATTCAGTTTATGATCAAGGGATGAGACGTTATGCCCTATCTATCCCAACGTCGCAGTCAATTCATTGTAAAGCAAGTGAATGACTTCTCACCGAAGGTGTCTTCGTCTAGCTTGAAGGTAAAGCTCTTCGACACTCTTAATGTAGCCTTCTTGTCCTGGAGGATGATAACTTTTTTCTAGGATGCCGAGGGTTTTATCAGCAATCCTTGCTTCAACATCTTTGACGAGAGCAAAAGGCTCTACCCCTTTCCTCTTCTTCGACACTAGTGATTGGATGTCTAATGGAGGTGGTGGAGGAAGGTCGGATGCATTGACTGGGGGAGCCGATTCTTCTTGGATTGAAGGCTCGCCAACATCACTCTTCTTTTTCTTCTTTGCTGCTCTTTCTACAGCTTTCCACTTCCTTTCATCGTCAATCGAAGGTAATGTAATCTTTATTGTCGATAGTACAACATTTGCGAGAAGAGCGTCTACATCAGATAGAGGAGTAATGTATTTCGACAGACTGTGCAGCCGCTGAAGTGCATCAGTAAACAAAGACCTAATCGACTCATTTTGGAAAGCAAATAGGAATACCTACTTGATTTTTTTAAACCATTTCCAAATAGATGACTTTCTAAGTCGATCGGGGTGAGAGATTTCAGTCCAAGTTTGCCCCTTCAATGCGAGTAGTGCCTCCTATCTCACATGAAAGCGTTCTCCAATAGGGGCTAGATGATCTAGCTTGTAATTTACAAAAAGACAACGTTTTAAAGGATTAGTTGGAATTACTGCTTGAAATAAATGTCAAGTGTCAATACTTACGAATGTGACCAAATGTGAATAGAAATGGGAATCGAGTTGTCAATTCGACTGAATCACAGTTAATTGATATGAAGAAGTATCTCTCTTCCTAATGTCTATCAGCATTAACAAACTTGGATATGAGTTTCTTTGATTGTCGATAAATAAAGTAAAAGCGACCCCTATTCTTATTGTTTGGCTTCAGGACGTAGCATCGAGGGAAGTCATGGATATAGAATTCGATGCCAGGTTCTTCGATAAACACCATGAGGGCGATCAATAGCCAAACCAAATTTGGCAGAAGCTAAGTAACGGAGATATCATAGTGATTTACGATGTCTAGCATGAATCTAAAATTGGCAATTGAAGTTCAAGCTCAAACCACTTCGTATATACACAAAACTAGTTGTCGTTTTACGTGTCTGCTCACTCTTTCAAATAAGGTAATCATATGTCGACTAAAGATGGAATCCCATACTTTGACCTTATTGTTAACAAGTCCCCCTCGATTAAACCCGACTCCAAATTTTTTGAAAAAAAAATGATACTCTTTTTGTGGGAGAAAGTACTTCCTCTTTTCGAGAACTTCGATTTAATTGACTCGAGTCGAAGGCATGCAACCCTGTTCTTTTTTCTGCTAGGTTTGCTACTTCTCTATTGGTCCCAACACCGCTAGTCCTGAAGTCCTTTTTGATTCGAGTTTGCTCTCGAATCCATTTGTTGACTTCCCTTTCGTCGCTACTAGACCAAGGATCATCACCATTGGTCGCACTTGAATCAATATCAATTGTTTTTAACATCTTTGTAGAAACAGGTTCTTGGAAGGATTTCTAGGGTTTTGAGGATCTAAGGGGCTAAAAGTTCCTAAACTCTGAGTCTCAAGGAGTTTTAAATAGCACTAAACCTGAAAGAGCCAAATAGGCAAGAAATGGATTTTCTTAGAAAATAAGATTGAAATGGCATCAAAATGCTTGAAATTGAAAGAGAAACTGACTTATGGAAAGAAAAATCACAAGAAAATCAGAAGAAAAGAAAGAAATCTTGCCTGAGAATCATTGAAAAGCTTGAGAAAACAGAGAAAAATAGCCTTGGGTTCAAAGAAGAAGAAGTAAAATGAAAAGGAGAGAGAAAATGCGTGTTATATACTATCTAAAGGAGTATGATCAATGGCTAAGATCGATTTAGGGCAAGTCAATCTGAGGGCCAAGATTTCGCGTCTTTTTGAGTTCCTACTCAAACCAAGGGGATGTCCTTTTGAATCAGGCCCATACGTTAGCACTATAGAGATATTTTGGGACCATCTAATCATATTGCAACATGTGTTGTGGGTAGTTAAGTGTCACAATTTCCCAAGGAAGGGTGATGATTCAAGTGTGAATGCAAAATTTTGATCGGGATAACGTGTCGTCAATATAGAGCTTAATATCTAATCACTCCTATAGTTGATTAAATCAACTAAAGAGTGGGGGGCTAACTGTTGGGGTATAATTTGGTCAAGCCTAAATTATCTAAAAGCCCAAAATGACAACCTATTGTTGTGATTAGAGCAAGTCGAATGGAACAAAGCGACTCCACTATTCAACGTAAGAATAACATGTATAAATGGAGTTAAGGCTTCGATTGGGTCGATCGGTTCAATCCCATATATAATCGATGTGTATTCAGATAACATTCTATTGTTGTTGAAGGCTATGTCCATGTTTGTTTCCCAAGTATTTTTTTGATGGAATTGATTAGTATGAATTGGTAGTTATTAGCACGTCAAGCCATAAACTAAAACGTGCGGAGAGCATGATTCTTGCAGCCTATCACAGACCGACACATGTCCCACATTGCGGTTACCTCCAACGTTATCAGTCTACTTCGCCAGTCGATTGGAAGCTACAACTCTCCTTATTCTCTATATAAGGAGATATCATCCTCAATTGTACAGACGATAAAATAGAACATACAGAAGCTCTACTAAAATTCTTCTTCATTTTCATCCCTGTAATCTGCACCCTTCAAATTTCTACATAGTGAAGAACAATGGACGTAGCTTTTTTAATCGAGTGAACCACTATAAATCTGCATATGTGGTATCTTTTATTTCTCCAACATTATTTTATTTTGTTTGGCTTCAATTAGTTAATTGTTCTCTATAATTTAGCCTAACACATTTGCTTTGAAGCTAACAGATCCAAATAATTGTGATTTGAGGGCCCAAATCTATTTAAAAGGACATATTAACTTGGATTAATTCATTTTATATTTTATTGTAGATCCAACATCTACAGTGACGATATATTAGATCGGGACAAAAAGTTGAATTGATTTGATTAATAATTCCATTTATTTAAATCAATTCACTTTAGACATTCATTTCTGTTGTGTCCTAATCTTGAAATGACTAATGGGCTTGTATTCTTGGCTTATGTCTTTTGATATACCAAAGGATGACATCTTGATTTAATAATGGTATGTATACCAGTACGTTGAAGACATGACTCTTAATGACATAGACTCATTAATAATAGATATGGAATCCATAACTCTTTTTATAGAGTTAATGATGTTTTCTTATATGCATTATTCTGTAATTGGAATACTGAAGTGCTCAGCCATTTGGATACAAATGTGTAACCGAATGGTATACTATTTATGAATAATACGCATTCCAATGGTGAGATAATAGAATGTAAGATAAAAATAATCGAGAAGGTAAAACAAAATTTATCCTTAAGCCAATTATGAATATCCTATGGGGATGTGACTCATTATGATATGTCATAGATGGTTAGCTTATTAGAGCTTTGTAATTTTATACAATTCGAGAGTGCAGCTCTAAGCTTTTAGTTGAATAGCATTAGAGTTGATAATTATAAAATATGTATCTGGGAAACTGTATTTTATTGTTATAGGAGCTTGATCTATATATGTCCATCGGGTTCTATTTGCTAGCTCATAATAAATCATGTAACGATATGTGTGTTTTTCTTATATATTGGTGACTTATGTTAAATTATTAGATTAGCTAAAATTTGAGTTACTTAGATTTAATAATTCATGTTAATTTATTGGTTGGAATAATTTTGTGAATTAATTCAAGAAAAACATGCTAAATTATTTGAATAATATTTTATTTGTATAGGTTTATCTGTATATGTTATTTTAATCACACAACTTTTCTATTGGGTTATTTAAATTAAAATTACGGCCTATAAAAGATACCTGGGTCAAATAAGATAAGATTTATCTAATTAGTTGAGATTGGATCAATCAGATTAGCTTGAGGAAGTTCAAATTTGATTTGAACTCTTGTATCACGATGGCACAGTTGGCCGAGATATACAAGGTGCGGTCGATTGCAACAGTTGGAGTCCAAAAATGAGTCTACAAGTTTTTACTCTAAAACTGATCCAAACTCAAATTTTGAAGCCTAATTTGATAAGGTTTAACTCCAAATTCGGCCATTATAAAAGGAGAGTGAGTTTCCGGTGGTATTTAGATCATTTGAGAAGCATAGAGTGAGTACTCTAGTGAGAAACTCTGAAACTTTTAGAGAACTATTGTTCAACATCAAGGATCTTAGCTCTAGTTTTCTTAAGTGGTTGGAAGGAGAGTCACAAGAGGAAAAGTTGTACGACATGCGATCACTCACACTCCGATCATGGATAAAGAATAGCAAGGAAAACTAGTTAGTTGAGGCTCTTCTAAAACATTCTTCTCCTCATGGATTCGTGTTGCTTTCGGTATACAAAAGAGGTATGTAAGATCTCTTATTAATTTATATATTTAGCATGTCAAACTTATGTTTTGAAAAATACTCTATTTTAAAATTCTTTTAAAATTTTGTTGTGTATTGTTTTCTAACAATTAGTATCAGAGCCTAGCTTTTACATTAATTTTATAGGTTTGTGATTATGCTATATACATGAATTATGTGAACTTATTCTCTCCTATGCTTGAATTTAGTTTTTTAGAGAGTTGACAGTCTAGGGTTTCTCTATAATTAAATGTTGTTGTTAGATTATGTGGGGAATGTTTATTAATTAATTATAGTTAATTAAATTTTTATTATTTTACTAATGAATTAATTTTTGCCGATTATGGCTCTTTAAAGGTTAGAATGTGTATCAAGTTTTTCATGTAATTATATGGCGGGTTTATAATCACCGTCTAGGATTTATTATTTTAATTTTAATTTGTAAAAATTTGTATTAAAATAATTATTTGAAGTAAAGAGGGATCTAGAAGATGGAGATAATTGGAGTTCTATGTTTTTCAGTGTTTATAAATTTTTTATGTTTTTGAATTGTTAAAAATAAAATTAAAAACTGGTTAAAAATAATTTTTTCAAAATTTTTGAAAAACCACTGGTTTAGCATCGGTAGGTAAGGCAAACTTCCTAGATTGACATGCCAATAGTCACAGATTGGTAGGCCAAACTTTCATATTGGCAGGTCATTAACGGGGCAGAACATTTAAAAAAAAAAGTGACTTTTTTGGTGTAGTTTTTTATTTTAGTTTGGGGACAATTATGAGAAATATGAAATTTTATGATGACCAAAAAGATAAACTTTTTTAATCTATAAGAGATTGAAGAGTTAAAGATGGATGCCACATGAAGAAGTATATAACAAGAAGATACAAGATGAAGAATCGATAATATGTTTTAATTGATCATTTGTAATCTTTGTTTTCTTTTCTCTAGGATGAAACCATGATATTATGACTATTTATTATTTTGCTTGTAGCTTTGCATGTTGCTTTGTTTGTCTACATTGTAATATGATTTACCATGTATGTTGATAACATGCCATGTAGAATAGGAAGTGCCGCTCATTAAAAATTGTTCATGCATGTTAACATAAAACTTTGACTTTCAAAATATTGAGTGGAAGAAGGTATTTGAAGGGAGGATCTAAAGCCTCTATCGTTGGTCTATAGGTAGCACATAGTGATTCCGACCCCTAGGAAGGGATTTCATCGTGCACCAAGTTGGATTTCTGAAGGGATTCTTTGTTTTAGCATGATTTATAGTTGTACACCACTATGTGGCGATTATAAATTATAGATAAAATAGTTTAAACTATGGTTATACACTCAAGATTAATTTTCTTATTAACCTCCATTTGGAGCTCTGTTAATAAAATTTATGGCCAAAGAAAATGATTATTAGTATATGCTAGATCAAACGGGTCTTGGATAGCATATACTAATCAAAAGAAATCCGTATTCCTAATTGAATTTGGCGAGCCTCTCCTAGGCAGCTTGTTGGATTTTGAGTTGGGAATTATCATTGTAAGGTTGTGATATTTTCAAGGTTTTGACATATAAACACAATTGTGTGCATACTTGTTTGTGTTATCTTACTAAACTGTTGTGGAATGTTTGCTTATATTTGGTATATGAATCTTTATTGTAGATTAAAATATATAAAAACGCTTTACCATCGATACTCAATAAAAACATGTTAAGTAGTGAGAAATACAATGATTAGAAAAGGAACCTGAATATCGTCTTTTCCTTTGAGAAACTAAAGTTTATGCTAACAACACTGTGTCCTCCCAAACATACCAGGGAATTCACTAATGAATAAATCCAAGCGTCTGATCGCTAGAAGGATGCTAATGATCAGGCTCATTGTTATGTTATGGCTACTATGAATAATATGCTGCAGGCTCAATATGAGGATTATGAGACTATTAGGCAGATCTTAGATAATCTTGAAGACATTTTTGAAGGCCAAGCATTAACGAAATAGAAGGGGGCTCTTCAAAAGCTCCTTAACTACAAACAGAGACTAGGGACTCCTGTAAAGGAGTATATGATATTGGTCATGGGTTACCTTGTTAAGGCTCAAACCTATGGAGCAGACATTGATGCTGAGTCACAAAACACTATGGTCTTCTAAACACTATCTAAGGAGCTCATCCCGTTTAAAGCTTCATATAATTTGAGCAATAGACAAGATAAGACCTTGACTGAGCTGATAAAGCAGTTATAAGAGTTTGAAAATCTGATTAGGAAAACTCTGGCTGGTGGTACGATTAAATTAGCAGCTGCATCTGGCTCCAATCCTAACCCTAGGAATGGAAAGAAGTAGAGGGCTAAGAATGAGAAGTCTTCTATCCTAACCAAAGGCAAAGACAAGAAGAAGAAAAAAAAGAAACTAAAAAAGCTCAAGTGTTTTTTCTATAGGAGGGTTGGACAAATTAAGAAAAATTACAAGGACTTCCTTTTTCAAGTAAGTAAGTGCAAACTTCTGGTTATTGAACCATGCTTAGTTAAGGAATCAAATAACACTTGGGTCATAGATTCTGGTGCAACTAATCATGTTTATGTTTCTCTACAAGGGTTTAAGGAAACAAGAAGTCTGCTGCATGAGTACTTCACGTTACGAATGGGCGATGGATCCTTAGTATTGGTTGAAGCAGTGGGAGACGTCCATCTTTATTTTGATAGCTATAGAATATTAGTTTTGAGATCTTGTTTTTATGTTCCTCAACTTAAAAGGAATTTAATATCTATCGCTTGTTTATTTGAGGACTCTTTTTTAGCCTTTTTTAATAATAAAGTTGTGATTCGTAAAAACAACTTATCTTTAGCATTGAGGTTAATGATAACTCTAAAAGACTTAGAATTTCTCACTCTAATAAGACTTATCTTTGGCATTTACGATTAGGTCATATTAGCCTGAATACGATTCAAAGGTTAGTAAGGAATGAACCTTTAAGTCACTTAGACGTGAAATCCATAACACAATATGAATCTTGTTTGGAGGGCCAAATGACCAAAAGACCATTTAGGTCTAAGGACAATTGAGCTGAATGGGTTCTAGAACTTGTGCATAGTGATGTTTGTCCAGAAACATCAATGCACGTGGTGGGTATGAGTACTTCATCACTTTTATTGATAATTATTCAAGATATGGGTATGTCTACTTAATGCATCATAAAACTTTTAGCAAGTTTAGGGAGATTCAGGCTGAAGTGGAGAAGCAATTAGGTAAACCCATAAAGGCACTTCAATCCGATCGAGGTGGAGAATACCTCTTTGATGAGTTATTAGGACAATTATTAGAGAATGGGATCTTATCCTATTTCACTGCACTGGGCACTTTGCAGTAGAATGGCGTGGTTGAGAGAAGAAATAAGACTTTGTGGGACATGGTTAGGTCCATGATGAGTTATTCAACATTGCCTTTATTCTTTTAGGGATATGCACTACAAACCACATGTTATCTTTTGAACAATGTACCTTTAAAATCGGTTCCTAAAACTCCTCATAAGTTATGGACGGGTAAGAAGACATCCTTAAACCATATTCACATATGGGGATGTTCAGCTCATGTCCTATATAAGGAAGCAAACAAGTTGGAAGCACATTCGAAACTTCGTGTGTTTATAAGATATCCAAAAGGGACTAAAAGGGATTATTTCTACAACCCAAAAGAAAATAAAGTCATGGTTTCAATGAATGTGACTTCTCTTAATGAAAGTTACATGAACGACTTTAAGCCTCGTAGAAAAGTGGTACTCAAGGAGTTACAAGTGATTCAATCACTCTAAAGGTTCTGGTTGAAACCAATCCAATCAATGTAAACAAACTAACTGAACAACAACCTAGAGAACTTCGACGTACTAGGAGGATCGAGCGTTAACCCAAGAGGTATATGTTCAATTGTGAAACTTACTTTGCTGAACCAGTTGAACATGATAGGGATCCTTACACTTACACAGAGGCTATGGAAGATGTCGATTCAAAGCACTGGACAGAAGCAATGAACACTGAGATGAAGTCTATGAAGACTAATTAAGTCTAGGAACTTATGAATCTTCCCAAAAGGGTAAAACCCATAGGATATAAGTGGATCTACAAGAGAAAAAAAAGGAGTAGATGAGAAAGTCGAAACCTGTAAGCCTATATGAGTAGCAAAGGGATACACACAAAAGGAAGGAATCGATTATGAGGAAACCTTTTGGTCTGTAGTCATGCTTAAGTCCATCCACATTCTCTATTTTGATGAATCTATATATAATGCAACCAGACGAATTCAAGGTTAAGGGTCAAGAGAGCAAGGTCTGTAAGTTGCTAAAGTCAATTTATGAACTTAAGCAGGCTTCCCATTCTTAGAACATGAGATTTGATTAGGTGATCAAGACATGGGTTTGAACAAAACATGGATGAACCATGTGTTTACAAACACATTAAGAATGGGAAGGTGGTTTTTCTACTGCTTTATATAGATGACATTCTACTTATTGGCAATGACATTGGGGCATTGTCATTGGTCAAATTATGGTTGACCAAGTAGTTTGACATGAAAGGCTTAGGTGAAGCTAATTATGTCTTGGATATCCAAATCTTTCAACATAGGAAGAATAAAATGATAGCTTTATTCCAAGCGGCATACATAGATAAAATTCTCGAGAAGTATGCAATGCAAAATTGTAAGAAAGGTAGGCAACTATTTAGGTCTAGAATTACTCTTTCTAGGAAAGATTCTCCAAAGTCTGATGAAAAAAGAGAATACATGAAGAATGTGCCTCATTCTTTGGCAGTGGATAGTCTCATGTATATTATGCTTTGTACACAACCGAACAGATCGGGATAGTAAGTTGATTTTAGTTGGATCTAGGACCAAACCATTGGGTTGCAGTCAAGCACATTTTCAAGTACCTGAGAAGGACTAGAGGCTATATGCTAGTGTATTCTGGTGAGGCTCTAATGCCTCTTGGATATACTAATTCGAATTTCCAATCCTATCTGGATTTGAGAAGATCAACTTCTAGTTTAGTATTTACTCTTCTAGATAAAGGCACCATTGTTTGGAGAAGTGTCAAGTAAGATTACACTTTGTATTCAATGATAGAGGCCGAGTATGTGGCAGGTAGTGATGCTTCGAAAAAAGTAGTGTGGCTTTGCAAGTTCCTTAGGGATCTTGAGATAGTTTCTGATATGGATAAGGTGGTATAATTGTTTTATGATAACACTATAGCGATAGCTAATGCTAAAGATCTAAGATTTCACAAGAAGAGTATACATATTCATCAGAATATGTCATGTGATAAAGGACTTCGTTGAGGGTGGACATGTTGCAGTATGCAAGATTGTGTCTGAGGACAATATAGCTGGTCCTTTTGTGAAGACACTAACTATAAGAGTTTTTGAGAAAGATGTAGAGACTATGGGAATGTGAGACATGTCATATTTACTCACTTAATGGAAATGGGAAATTGTTAGACATGGTGCCCTAAGGAGTAAATGCTGTAACAAGTTTTTGGAAACATTTTATCAATAAAGAGTTTACTTACTATTCATATACCAAATGTTATCCTCTTTATGTTCATTTCTGTTTCAATGTATGATAAACAAACAACAGTCTGAGACTATCGGTCTAAACCTTCAACATCCTACATATGATAGATAGATTATGCGGAAGACATGAATTTTAAAGGTGATGGTCTAAATGATAAGATCCATAATCGAGACAATAAAGTTAGGCAGTTTATTTATGCTAAGATTGTTATGTTGTCTACATCCCCAAAGGGAAATGGCTTATCTTCGTCATCGGAGTTAGACTTCGTAAGTAGAGATATTGGTATATTGTCATAAGTGATGATATATTAGATCGAGACAAAAGTTGAATTGATTTGGTTAATAATTTCATTTGTTTAAATCAATTCACTTTAAGCAATCATATTTATTGTGTCGTAATCCTGAAATGACTAATGGGCCTGTTTTCTTAACTTTTGTCTTTTAATGTACTAAAGGGTGACATCTAGATTTAATGATGGATTATATACCAATATGTTTGAGACATGACTCTTGATTGACATAGGCTCATTATTGATAACTATGGAATCCATAGCTCTTTTTGTAAAGTTAATGATATTCTCTTATATGCATTATCCTGTAATTAGGAGACTGGAGCACTCAACCATTTAGATACATAGATGTAACCTAATGGTATATTATTTATGAATAATAAGTATTCCAATGGTGAGATAATGAAACGTAAGATAAAAAAATCGAGAAGGTAAAATAGAATTTATCCTTAAGCCAATTATGAATATCCTAAGGGGTTGTGACTCTTTATGATATGTTATGGATGGTTAGCTTATTGGAGCTTTGTAATTTTATATAGCTCGAGAGTGTAGTTTAAGATTTTAGTGGAGTAGCGTTAGAGTTGATAATTATAAAATATATATTTAGAATATTGTATTTTATAATTATAGGAGCTTGATCTATAAATCTCAATCGGGTCCCCTTTGCTAGCTCATAATATATCTTATAATAATATGGCATATTTTTCCTACATATTGGTAACTTATGTTAAATTATTAGATTGACTAAAATTCGAGTTAATTGAATTTAATAATTTATGTTAGTTTATCGATTAGATTAATTTTGTGAATTAATTCAAAATAAACATGTTGAATTATTTGGATAGTATTTTATTTGTGTGGGTTTATCTGTATATGGCTATTTTAATCAGATATCTTTTCTATGGGGTTATTTAAATTAAAATTAAAATTAAGGCTTTATAAAGGATACTCGAGTCAAGTAAGATAATATTTATCTAATTGGTTGAGAATAGATCAATCAGATTAGCTTAAGGAAGTTAGAATTCGATTCGAACTCTTGTACCATGATGACACGGCCGACCGCGATACACAAGGTGCAATGGATCGTGGTAGTTGGAGTCAAAAAATGCGTCTGCACGTTTTTACTCTGAAACTAATCCAAACTCGAATTTTGAAGCCTAGTCTTATAAGTTTTAACTCTAAATTCGACCACTATAAAAGGGGAGTGAGTTTTCTTTGTTATTTATATCATTTGAGAAGCATAAAGTGAGTACTCTGGTGAGAAACTCCGAAACTCCTAGAGAGCTATTGTTCAACATCAAGAACCTTAGCTCTAGGTTTTCTCAAGTGGTTAGAAAGAGAGTCACTGTAGGAAATGCTATGTGATATGCGACCACCTGCACTCTGATCATGGATAGAAGAAGACCAGTTAGTTGAGGCTATTTTGAAACGTTCTTCTCTTCACGGATTCCTGCTACTTTTGATATACAAAAGAGATATGTAAGATCTATCATTAATTTATGTATTTAGCATGTCAAACTTGTATTTTAAAAAATACTCTAATTCAAAATTTTTTAAAACTTCCACTGCGTATTATTTTTTAGCAACAATATCATGTGCTTTCAAGATAATCACACACACACAGACACACATATATATCTTTTCTCAATGTCCAAAATCATTGGAAATATGTAAAGGACAAACCATAATTCAAAATATTCAAAATACCAAAAATATATACAATATTGTTATGTGTTACAAGTGAACATTTTATATACTAATTATTCCAAAAATAACGAGTGTGGAAAGGTCGATCTCTTCGTGGAGCAATAGTGTTCTATAATGAATTCATTATTTAGCATTACAAAGCATCATTACAATGATTTAATCATATTGTGAATTTAAGTTTTCAATCATAACGCGATAATCACAAAACAATATTTATAGACAAATTTTCTAATTTGGACATATTAAGAATCATATCATGGGCAATGATCTTTTAATGAATTTTGTAAAATTGCACAAAGTTCTAACAACCTTAAAATTTTTACATGACGTTCATAACGTCTATTTATATCACCATATTAAATTTCACAACTTCTAGATTACCATAAATATCATTTTTCATATTCTCTAATACACGATACAATTTCTAGACAAACATCACATGCAATCAAAATCCATGAAATTTTACAAATGACACAGAATTTAACAATTCTAAAATTTATACACGAAACACTATACATCCAAATATATTATCATATTTAATTTTATAAATTTCAAGTTATTAGAAGCACTAGTTTCATATTTTACAAGTCACAGTACTGCTATTGAAATAATACTACGGGCAGTCAGCAATCAATGAACTTTGTAAAATCACACAAAATTTTAATGATTTTGAAATTTTTACATAGTATACTAACATCTATAAATATCATTAAATTTAATTTTATCATATTTGAAGCAATGTCATCATTTTATCCATGCTCTAGAATTCACCATACAAAGCTGTTTTTGGAATGCACAACGGGCTGTCAAGAATCAAAGAATTTTCTATATTCATACAAAATTCCAATGACTCTAAAATTTTAACATAATATACTACACATATATACATATATCCAAATTAAATTTTATAATATTTGAATCAATAGAAATTTTTCTTTCCAACTTCATAAACATAAAGAAAACGTGGTTAGAAATCAACAGAAATAGCTAAACGACAGACATTCACTAATTTATAACTTAAAATCTAGCATTTGCATGAAATCCAAATTTTGCATATAATAACTACAATCATAAACGAACATTGATATAGATTTTTTGGCATTAAACACATTTCATAATATTGTCAAATAAGTTGGCAAGATAGAAAACGGCTTAAGAATCATAAAAACAACATTTCATATAAATTTTCTAGAAAAAATAAAAAAGAGCCTATTTGAACCTGAAGTTTTTTTGAGACACCCACAACATATATATGAGCAATGTTCAAAAAGAATTTTCACGAAATCTCATTTTTGTCTTTCCTAGAAATCTCAAACTATGGATTTTTTATTTAAAAACGAGTTTAAAAATAATAATTTTATAAAAAAATTATTTCTTAAACACAACCAAACAATAAGCCATATGAAATTAAGCATACATATAGCATAATAAGACAAAGAAACTTTTGTATGAAAATTATTAGGAAAACCATCCTTGTGACGTGACTGAAACACCATTGTGGCTCCAAAAAAGATTCTGGCGATCACACCATAAGACCTGCCAATTTAGTTTTTGATTTTGAAGAAAGCATAAGTACACAGCTACAATGTCTTTGTCTTATAATATATTGGCACATATCATTTCAATAATGTACTTGTCTTATGAACGTTATACTTAATTGCCACTAGCTCTGTACATAAACTCATTCAACCCACTCACCTGCACCAACCTAACCCAAAAATGCAACCCATCACTATTTTTAAAATTTTTAGTTTATTAAGACGCAAACCAGTACTTTTGAGTCGGATGATGGGTTTGGCATTTTTGAAATCGTATAGCCTACCCAAACCAAAATTTATAAATATACACACAACAAACATAAGGCACGTATTTTAAAAAAATTCTCCTTCAATATCTTGAGGCCGATTACCGTTTTAAGGTAAAAATATATTTATGAAAAATGTATATTTTTAATAAAAGGAAGTCTTTGTGTTGGACTTATATGTATTTCAATACCAAAAAAAAAAAAAAAAAAGAGATTTAGTTTTCCTAAAAGCTTGAAATTTTCCATTAAAAAAACAAGTTTGCATTTTGAATTTATCCATGGAAAAAGCGCCAAATCCCATAAATGCAAAACACAGTTAATTAGTTTCTTAACCCAAAAATTGTTGATTAATCCAAAATTTTGAAGTTCCCAAGTAACGTTGACATTTGTACTTGATCGGCTTGAGCTTGTCCCCACTCATTTCCAAAAACGAAAAATGTAAAAATAAGATAAAAAGCCCCAAACATAATGGCTTTAAGTCGGCGTTAACCTCCAAGTGAATGGGTCATCTCTCTCTTATATGTAGAGAGAGAAAAGAGAGAGTGTGAGTGGGTTTGTCCTTTACAGACTTTAGTTACTCACCTTCATCAACCGACACTCTCCACTTGATAGAACTAAACCGTCATTTTAACAGATTTTCCTCTCTCTAAAGCCATGCTATTTCTTTTGCTTTGCCATATAAAAATCCTGAGGTCTCATTTGCCTTTATTTTTAAAATTTTTAAAAATAATTTTATATAATTTTTAAGATAAAAATTTTAAAAACACTTTTAATATAATTTTTAAAAATTTTTATTTTTTAAAACAAAAATATTTTAAACCGTATAACTTGCTCTCTCCTTTCTCTCTTCACCGGACCTCTCTACCATGTTACTCTCTCTCGACGCCATTACCGGCCTCTTCTCGATTCTCATTCAATGAATCATTAGGGTTTCATTCGGCTCCACATGATTTTCGTTGTTCCTTTCATTCTCCTCATTTTGTTCGTCTCAGTCTCCTCCGTCTCCGACTCGGAGCTCCAATCGCTGCTCGAGTTCAAGAAGGGGATCCATGTCGACCCGCTCCGGAAGGTTCTGAGCACATAGAGCTCCACTTCTATTCAGAGTTTCTCCGAATGCCCGCAGCGGACCGGCGTCTTCTGTGACTAGAACGGCAATGTCACCGCCTAAATCCTCGAAGGCCTCAGCCTCGCCGGAGAGTTGAAGTTCCACACGCTTACTGGTCTTGGAAAGCTTAAGAATCTGAGCCTCGCCGGGAATGAATTCTTCCGTCAGGTTGCGCCGGCATTGGGGACGATGACCTCGCTTCAGCTTTTGGATCTGTCGAGTAACAAGTTCTACGGGCAGATCCCGCAGTGGATTAGCAATCTTTGGGATTTGAAGTACCTCAGCCTCGCCGAGAACAAATTCAAGGGCGGATTTCCTGGCGGGTTTACTAATCTCCAGCAGATGAAGGTTTTGGACTTGCACTCCAACCAGTTCTGGGGCGACGTTGCCGATCTTTTGCCCGAGCTGCGCAATGTAAAGCGAGTCGATTTGCGTCGCAACGAGTTCCTGGGCTCCGTTTCGGTTTCTCCCGAAAACGTCTCGAGCTTGGCGAATATTGTTCATTATTTGAACTTGAATGATAACAATTTGGGTGGGGCATTCTACAAAGGCGATGCAACTTGGAAGTTCTGGATTTGGTGAATAACCAGGTCAGCGGTGAGCTTCCTTCGTTTGGGCCTTTGCCGAATTTGCGGGTTTTGAGGCTTGGGAAGAGCCAGTTGTTCGGGTTGATTCCGGAGGAGTTGATGGAGAGCTCTATTCCGTTTGTGGAATTGGATCTGAGTAATAATGGATTTACAGGTTGAAAATTGTGACCTTCATTTCCGCATTCAATTTTTTTTTTTAATTTTATTTTCCTCCTTTTTAGTTATCAAAAGCTCGGGGAGTAGAACTACTTTTTCTTGTTCAATTTTTGTCTTAATGCTTGTGTACTCTTCTGTGGATGCTTTTATTAATTACTTTTGGATAAGTGTATGTTGTTACATGCTTTTGCATGGTAATCTTATACATAGACCTAATACCAGGTATAGGATCTTATGTAAATGAGTGTCTAGGTCAAAAATTTTCAAGCTTTTTTTGTTAAGTCAATTAATTCGTTCCCTGAGGAAAATTATATGCCTCTTATGCAAACCCACTTTTTTCCCTGCTAAAGATCTTGACAGCTCTGTTCTGACTATATTGGGGGAGACCTCAACTTGCTCGACCTCCGTATGAAGAGTACTAAGCGTTAATTCTATGTTTCAGGTAACTAATATTTTTTTTGTTTGTATTTACAGGTTCACTTCTTGGAATTAACTCTACAAGCTTGCAGTTATTGAACCTTTCGTCTAACAGGTTCTCTAGCGTATTACCCACAATTCTGAGAAGTTGTGCGGTGGTGGGTTTGAGCAGCAATATGATCTCTGGTGATATATCCGTTATTCAGAACTGGGAAGCTCCTTTAGAGTTTGTTGATCTGTAGTTCAAATACGTTATCTGGAAGCTTTCCGAACTTTAACTTCACAGTTTGAGAGATTGACTTCAATTAATTTAAGAAATAATTCATTAGGAGGCACTTTGCCTTCTATATTGGAGGCCTGTCCTAAACTGTCTACCGTAGGCCTTAGTTCAAATGAATTCAAAGGGCCTATTCCTGGTACTTTCTTCAGTTCTCGGACCTTAATGTCAAAGCTTTCTTGAAGAGGCTGGGCTTTCAGGAAACCATTTTACGGGATTGGGAGGAGATCATATAAGTGAATTATTGTATCCACTTTCAAGTCCAGTGATCGAATATCGCGATCTCTCTAGTAATTCTTTATCAGGTACTCTGCCTACAGATTTGGGTAACATGATCAATCTCAAACTGCTTACTGTTGCAAAAAATGTCTTTGCCGGGCAGAGACCAGAGGAGTCCCACAAGCTTAGTAAGTAAAAATTCAGTGGTGAAATCCCAGATAATCTTCCATCCAGCTTGACTGTATTTAATGTGTCCTACACTGACCTAAGGGGCTCTGATCCTGAAAATTTGAGAAACTTTCCTTTGAGTTCATTCCGTCCTGGAAGTGAATTGCTGAACTTACCAAAGGGTATGCCAAAGTCAAATTCTGTACCAGATCGTATTCCTGATCAAAGGAAAACTCTCGGTTCTAAGAGTAATATTAGAGTAGCAATTATTCTTGCATCCCTTGGAGCTGCTTTTATGATAGTTTTTGTTTTACTTGCTTATCACTATTCACAGCTTAAAGAATTCCACTAGAGAAGTGGATTTGGAAGTCAAACCACAGGGAGGGATGTTAACTTAGGAAATTTTACGCGGCCTTCATTTTTGAAGTTCATCTCTAATGTTCAGCCTCCATCAACTTCTTCATTGAGCTTTTCAAATGATCATTTGTTAACATTGAAAGAAGGGTCATTATCTGGTCAGACAGAGTTTGGGACTGAAGTGGTAGACCATGTTTCACATCTGGTAGTGGCAACTACGTCAGGTTCTATGAATCCCCTAGATAATCACCCTGCAACTTCTGGAAGGAATCCTTTCCAGGTTCCCCAATATTTTCCTCTCGTCATTTTATTGAAGCGTGTGAACAACCTGCAATATTGGATGTGTATTCACCAGACAGATTGGCTGGTGAATTGTGCTTCCTGGATGCTTCATTGGCATTTACCGTGAAAGAACTTTCTCATGCTCCAGCAGAAGTTCTTGGCAGAAGTTGCTATGGAACTCTATAAAGCTACTCTAGATAGTAAGCATATGTTGATAGTGAAATGGTTACGGGTGGGACTGGTCAAACACAAGAAAGAATTTTCCAAGGAAGTCTCCATTAGGCATCCAAACATTGTTCCATTGAGGGCCTACTATTGGGGACCCAGAGAACAAGAGAGGCTTCTTTTAGTGGATTATATCCAGGAGATAGTTTGGCCCTGCATCTTTGCGGTAAGACTAGAAACCTTTTTATATTTGATGTTGTTTTCGTATCAATAATACACCTTATTAAGTTTTCTTACTGCCAAGTAACAATGTTGCATATTGTTGTTCCACATTTAACTCGGTTATGGTGTACATTGGTGTACAAAAGTTTTGTAGATATCATGGTTACATGTTCTTCTTCTCATTCGTATTTTATTATGTTATCATTGGAGTTTTCCTACATAATTTTGTTTTATGATTTTTGTTCGGCATAATCTTTTGGTTCCAGAGAGAAGGCTTTTTACCTTTAGGCCATTTAACTTAGTATGCGTGCCAGCCTGTAGTGTCAAGTTTTGTGGCAATACGTGTATAAATAAACACATCTTTGCTAATCGTTTCTCCATTTGTGAATTTTGTTTCATGTAGATGTATCGTTCAAGTCTATCAACATACAATTTTTACCCCAAAAGAGTCTTATCAACATACCATCCAGGATAAAGATCCTGAGTTCAATTTTTAGTGGATTAAGTGATAGCTACTTCAAATATCTGAGAATCTATATTCTATGATGCTGTTGTTTTCAGCATGATATCTTCTATTTAGCCTGCACAAATCTAAAACTCTATGTCTTGGTGAAAGAATTGAAGGTAGGATTTACAGTGATCTGATAGAGGGTTTGAAAGACCATCTGGCCTGCAGGTTTACATAGTTTTGCATGAGTTTGATATCTGTTTTTGACGTTGGTCATCTTGTATGGTCTAGATGAATTTGGGATCTGTCCATAAGTTTGCTTATCTATACAATACTTGGCCATACCGCCATGGAGGCATTTTTCCCACATACTTTTGCCGGGTGGGCAGTGCTTTTGTATTATGGAATATGTTTGGCTGGCTGTTTTTCTTTTTAGCTTCAAAGTTTCTGTGCAGATAAAATAGGTCTTCACAGGCATGGACTCCTTTACGGCTTTGCATTTGATGTAATATAGATACAGGCAGACAAGTTTTAAATTGATGACAAGAGAAATATAGATGCGTTTCCAAAGGTTCACCATGAAACAAGTATCATCTTCTTACTGTCCTTGTGCTTCTGGGCTGCGACCGTTTGTACACTTTCTGGGTTTAAGATATACAGCAGCCTTGCAATCCTGATCTAGACGTACTCTACACTTTTTTGTATGCAGGAGTTTTTGTCATTCAATGAGCTTTTTGTCTTAGTTTCTGAATATTTCATCAATATTTATCTTACGCAGAAACCACACCACGGAAGTACTCTCCTTTATTGTTCAACCAAAGACTAAAAGTCGCGGTGGATGTTGTGCGGTGTCTGTTATTCCTTCATGATAGGGGCCTGCCACATGGAAATCTAAAGCATACCAATGTACAACTGGCTGGCCCTGACTACGAGGCCCGCCTTACCAACTACAGCCTTCACCGCCTTATCACTCCAGCGGGTATTGCAGATACCAAATATGGGAGCCCTCGGCTACTGAGCGCCAGAACTTGCCTCTGCAGCCAAAACAATTCCCTCATTCAAGGCTGATGTTTATGCCTTTGGAGTGATCCTAATGGAATTGTTGACCAGAAGAAGTGCTGGTGATATCATTTCAGGTCAGTCGGGCACAGTTGATCTTACAGGTTGGGTTCGGCTTTGTGATCAAGGACGAGGAATGGACTGCATTAACAGAGACATTGCCGCTGGGGAAGAACCCACCAAAGCAATGGATCAAGTGCTTGCAATATCGCTTAGGTGTATTCTCCCTGTAAATGAGAGGCCTAACATCAGACAAGTTTTCGATGATCTCTGTTTTATACCTGTTTTAAATTTTTTATACATGCGTCTCAGAATTAGTTTTTTTGTTCCTTGACCCATGTTTTCTTTCTTATTTTTTCGTTTTCTTTTTTCAGTCCTTTTGATTTGGGGCTAGTTATCACATTTTTTTTCCTTGAAAATTTCATTGTCAGGGAACAACAAATTATTTGCAGTTTTCTTGAGTTTGGTCTTAAAATTGAAAAGGATTGCCATTTTTATTCCTCTCAAACACTTTCCTCTCTTTTAACAGCTGGCGTAGTTTTAAAAAATGGATCGCCTCCGTTGTCTTGTTTCACAATTTATTCAACGGTTAATTTTAAATTTGACCCCTTAAGAATAAAATTTGTCTCATTTAGCAACTGCGATGCTTTTGTGACTTGAATATTGATTTATTTTAATTTTTTTATTTAACGATTTTATTAGTGAGAATTACATGATGCCACAGAAAAGGATCATAGTATGAATTTAAACAAAATGAACTTTAAACTAAAAAACAATACAAATTCTTGCGCACTCTAACCCTGTCATGTTTTTTTCTTGCAATTCTTGTGTTGCTATTGCCTTCTTATATTCCGTTATATTAACAAGTCAGGTAACTCACATGATCATTAACGTTGAAAAATTAACAAGTATTTTGTAATAATATAAAAAAGAGTACGAATAACACTTTGTTTCTCACCTTCTCTTACACTCTATGCATTGATTAACGTAGAATCTATAAACATGATAAATTATTATTTAAACATAAAATAAGGTAATGGATTTTACGTGTCAAATAATAAATATAAAGTATAAAAAAGAGTAAAAAAAAAGAATGCCTATAGGATTTAGGATTCTTCATCTAAAAAACATAATAAAAGGTGGTACAAAAAAACATAATAAAAGGTGGTACAACATCTTAAAATTATACAAAGCCAAACACTCTTGCATTAAAATTATCCAACACACTACCATACAATTTACTAGAACAAAAAAAAAATACAATATACCCAACACTTTTACCATACAATTTACTAGAACGAAAAAAATACAATATACCTAACACTTTTATGTTAGTGTTTTTGAACTCTAAGACTTCTTTGTAAGTATAATTAACCCTAAATATTCCCATGTTTTATCGAGATGCAGGAATTTCAACTTGTAATTAAAATCTTTCCTCCCCATACGTACCCGTTGACTCCGCACAGCATCAAAACTTCGAAGAATGTTCACATTTATGAATAGAGCGATCGCACCCAGAGTAAAACAATAGGCGGACAAGGATAAATTTTCCATACGTTTTGCGAGGACTTCGAGTTCATTTTCGTTGCGTTGAGAATCGCTAGAGAGATTCCCTCTGTTACTCACACGTCAATTCGAGAATTGGCAACTCGAGTTGCTAGAAAGAAGGCACTTTTATGCCTCGTCAAAAAGAATAGATAAATTTACATTTTTGTAACTCGCATTTTGATGTTTCTTAACAATTATATCTTGCATTTTAACATCTAAAACTCCATTTTAATATGTGATATTCCGGAAATACCTTTAATAAAAAATCATCAATTCTTTTTGGTTACGATGATAAAAGTAATATGTCACTAATTATAGACAGTTGACTAAGTCACGATATAGATTAATCATAAATTAATAAACTATGAAGTTGCAACAGTTCAAAGTACAACATATGGCTTTTTGATAACGTCAAAATACATGTATGAAAAGGTAAATATCCCACAAGAATAACAACAATGTTCATGCCTTGCCTTTCGCTAAAAAAGCAATCAATATGAAGGATGAAGAGTTCAAACGATGCAACAATGCAGACGGTCAATATGTTTTCATCACACTGGACAATACCATGGAAACTGCTCATTTCCTTCCCACGTTTCCTTCACTAGTGGGGGCTTCGGTAAGAATCAGACCTCAATTTCTTTCAGAATCTAATCTAATTTTTCATGTACATTACAATGATAGTATTTGTTTTCTTCTCCAATGTAGTATGCAGCATTTTTTCATATACAAATTTATAGTGCTTCATTCTTTTTTCGTTTCTTTCTTCCCCTTTCCTCTTTCTTTTGGGACCCTCATCACGTTATTTTCTAGTTTCTACTAGCTCAAGATGCAAATATGACCTCTTCAATCAAAAATAAATATTTGATTTTCCCACCAAGATAAATAGGTTTCGCAACTTCGGGAAAAGCTTCCACCGACGACATCAATCCTTGAGAGTGCTCTAAATTACCAGCAAATCCAGGAGAATCTTTGCCTGCAAATGAGGAAAAACACATACGTTCACACAATTTTAGCTCTATGTATTTCACACAATTTCACAAACCAAAAGGAGCACGCAAGAACCAAGACATGAAATCATTCCTCAAAGTAATGATAAATTTTGGATGATTGGTCATCCTATTGAAATGATGAAGCACGAGCCAGATATAGGATCTTGCACAGCTTGGCCAAACGAACATGAAAGTAGATATTATGAATTAGCTAAAACTCGTATTAGCCCCAAATACACACAATATTGATCAACCAGCATTACCCATTGATCTTTATTAACCATCCATTGGTCTTCTCCCTGAAAGGTACTACAGTCAACTAATAGCTTAATCAATTTAATCTTCACACTCCCCACGAACAAACAAAAAACAAAAAAAAAAAAAAAAACCAGACCCTTCACACAGCAAGGAAAACACTGGTTCGTATACTAAAGATACTTCCTGGGAAGGGCCTATAGGTGTCTATGTATATGCATGTGTCTTCCCGCAGACATCTGCATTATGAGTTCTATACAGAATTAAAAAAAGATTTCGTCTCGTAAGAACATAATAAAGGAGCAATATCTCGGGCTATGAAGAACTTCGGAAAATATGAATAGGACAAAAAGGAAGCAAAAGCTTGGCTTGCATATAAAAATATGAGAAGATAAGAGACATTTTTCCATAACACTACACTTTCCTATAAGTAAGAGATTTACTCCGACCTGCAAATATAAGAAGATGTTTACCTTCACAGGAAATGGCTAGTGATCAGAAGTTGTGGATTCTCTTTCTCTTCTTCAACCTCCGCTGAAGCTTCAGCCTTCATTTCTTGAAACCTTTTATCCCATTTATCATCTATTAGCTTCCAGGCTTCATCATTGACGGTTTGGGTCTGTAAACAGCAAGAGAAGGAAAAGAAGCAAACCACAGGTTAATATTGATAAATTGACAAAAGGCAATAGCATGAAAAGACCTGGTAGAATAGATTCCCACATACCTCCAAAGGGCGGGGTGCACCAAAAGTTGAAAATCCAACATTGCCAGGTGCAAATGTAACCCTACCAGGCAGTGAGATTCCATGTATTCCCCACCTTCCTGCATATATTAAAGCTCCGTACTCATCCACTGGACTCACAGCAGGCTGAACGATGAACAAGAATAAATGAAAAGACTTCACAGATGTGCTCATCAACATAGATACTGATAAAACAAATGTTATGTAACTGGAAGTAGAAGCAAAAGGATTTCGCAAATAGCTTTGGAGTTGGAATGCTAAATTCATGAGCTGTCTCAAAAAATGCAGCCGCTGATAGGATAAGCTAGTGGAAGGCAAGAAAAGCATAACGATATGACATGCCAATTGTAACTTTTTACACTAATAATTAAAGTTGTGCAAAGAACTGTCATAAGCAATACCATCAAGCTAGAGAACAACCTGAGGTATTCTAGGAGCCCTCTCATATATATCCCAAATTTCCTCAGCTTTAATTTCTTCCTTCTCAAGTAAAATGTCTGCGTAACAAGAAGAACACAGCTTGCCATTTAAGAAGAACCTTGAAACTAAACACCAGTCTCGTGTAACCCCAATTAAAGTGAGGTGATTTCAATCAACACCTCGTGCCAGTATTGCTAGATTCTTCACATAGATATTATGTGAAAAGAAAAGTAACCTGTAATTGTCTCTACAGCCGAGTGGCATTCCCTCAACACAGATGAACACTTCTCAACAGCATAACGCATATATTCATCCCTAAGTGCTTCAAGCTTCGCTGCAAGCTGTAGCAATTCATTAGAAGATGTAAGTCCTAAGTGTGAAAAACTTTTAAAGGAAAACATTCTTTAAAAAGAAAAAAAAAAAAAAAAAAGGAACCTCCTATGTACAAACTTTAGGGACATATTTTGTGTTTCACTCAAGCATACATTGGGCACAAGATCACTCTGATTCCTGCAATAAGCTTTCCCAAAAGCTGTCATTCCAGTTTGCAAAATTAAAAAGTCTGCCAGCCGTGAAGCTTCTAATGTGGCCTTTGACGAGATCCAACAAAGATTTTCAACCCCAAACATCTCCTTCTCGATAACTCTTGCTGAAATAGGAGCAATCGATTTTTTTTTTTTTTTTATAAGAAAAAACCACATATTGATACAATGAATTAATACAAAAGGCAGGATGAGGTATCCTAGGATGCACAATAAATAAATAAATAAATAAAAGAGAGAGAAAAAAGAAAATACAAACAAACCAAATGCCTGAACCGCCAATTCTCAACAAGCAATGGCATCTAGCCAGCTCAAGCTTAATAAATAAAATGGCATGAGGTATCCTAAAATGCAAGAAAAAAGAGAAAAAAGGAAAATACAAACAAACCAATTGCCTGGACAATCAATTCTTAACAAGCAATGGCATCTAGCCAGCTCAAGCTTAATAAATAGAATGGGATATCCTTCAAATCCTTATAAGTGGAAGCCCAAAGAGTAGCTTGGAATTTCGCCCTCTCAAAAATGTCTCACTCCCAGCTCCTTTTCTTCAAAAATTCTGGGATTTCGCTCCCTCCATGTTGACCACAAAATTGCTAACACCATACAACGCCACAAGACTCTAGCCCTTTTATTAGATCCAAAGCTTTCCATGTCTTCTATCATTAAGATTTACGTTGAGCTGGGAACACCCAATTAAAACCTGCTTCCATTAACAGTTTCTGCCATAAAATTTTAGTGTAATCACAATGTAGCAATAGATGATCCAATGACCCCTGCCGTTTTACAGAAAACGCACCAGTGGGGAGACGAAGCGATATGAGGATTTCTTCTCTGAACTATATCACACAAGTTGAGTTTACCATGAGAAACCAACCAAGAAAAAATTTCAACTCTATGGGGAACACAAGATTTCCATTAGTATATTATTATTATTGTTGGAAAGTAGACAAAATTCCATGAAACATGGAATAGTTTTGAGTTTTTTAGGAGTGTTTTATGGCATATATTGTGGCTTAAATAAGGACATAAAGTTAGAATTGATGTATATATATTCCTGATTGTATACTTTGATTGTAGTATCAAATAAAATTTATTGTATCCAATATGGTACCAGAGCTTTGGCTATTCTTTCTCTGGGAAAATTCTCAGCCTTGATTGCAAAGTTTCTGAGCTTCAGGCTTCATTATGTCTTCGATCTAGAGCCTTAATTGCTCCTCCTTTTCATTCAAGCAGCCACTCCTCAATCTCTTGCAGTCTTCATTATCAACGACCCCTGTTTGCTGAGTTTCAATCACTGTTCATTGATTGCTGCCGCCGATGCTGCCATTGCCGCCTCTACTTCCAGCCGCTGTAGTTCCCTGCTGAGATTGCCGACCCTTCCCGATGCTGGAGTTATCCCTTCCAGCTCCAATTGCAGATTTGCCATCGTATTTCCTAGGTTGCTGCAGTAGTACTGTTCTCAACTGACAAGTTCTCTCAACAACTAATTTGACAAGTTGTTCTCACACTAATTGACTACAGCTAAGCTTTGTCTTCTTTATAAGTTGTTGCAAAACTCAACAACAGGTAGCTTTTCTCTCTTCAGAAAAACTACAAGTAGTTCTCCTCAAAACTACAAGTAGGTCTTCTCAAAAACTACAAGTAGTTTCCTTCCGTAAAAAAACTGCTCCAACCAGTTGTCGCTCATGCGACTGAATCATCTTGTTCATTGGTTCAAGTAAGCACTCTCTCAACATCTATGAATGTTGCTAGTCTTTCAAGTTACTTTTGGATTATAGACTCTGGAGCAACAGACCATATGACTAGCTATTCCAATTTTTATAACTTATAAATCCCTTGTTTAGAAAGCAAAAGGTGAAAATAACAAATGGCTCGATATCATTAGTTGCAAGAAAAGGGCGTATTCCTAATTCAAAAATATCTTTCTCTCGACCTTGTCTTACATGTTCTTAATCTTTCTTGCAATCTTCTTTCAATTCACAAAATTACCAGAGACCTAAATTGTGTTGTTATGTTCTTTTCGGATCATTATGAATTTTAGGACTTGCGATCAAGAAAGGTGATTGGTATTGGAAAGGTGCTTGAAGGGCTTTACTACTTTGAGGGTGAATCTATCGGCTTAGGTAATCCGTCACATACACACTCAAGCTCTTCCATTAGTTCCAATCAAGAAATTGAACTTTGGCACAAAAGACTAGGTCATCCAAATTTTCCATACCGAAAAAGAGTGTTTCCTGCCTTGTTCAAAAATTGAAAAAAAATATCTTCATAATTTTCAATGTGAGGTTTGCCAGTTATCCAAAGCCCATTTCCCTGCACAAATACACAGAGTCACGACCTTTTTCTCTCATCCATAGAAAAAGTTTAGAGACCGTGTATGGAAAAATTCTACCGTATATTGATCACTTAGGAATGCTATTGAATATCCTACAAATAAGGGAAAAAAGATAGAGAATCTCCTATACTAAAGGACTAGCCAAAAAATAGGAAACTAAATCCTCGATATCAGATTCTATTTACAAAAAAGATACCAACCGAAATCCCTCATAAACCGGGATTTTTCCAACACTCCCTCTCAAGCTAGGACATAGATATTGATCATTCCCATCTTGCTAACTAAGTGCTCAAAGCTCGGTTTATGCAAACTTTTAGTAGGAACATCAGCAGTCTGCTCCCTGGTAGGAATTTATAATAGGCACGCACTTCCACTGTCGATCTTTTCTTTAATGACATGGCGATCTACGTCCACATGTTTGGTCTGGTCATGATGAACTGGATTTTGTGCTATACTGACAGCAGCTTTATTATCACAGTATAGCTTCATATGCGTCAATAACTTTCAGCTCACTCAATAGCCTCAACCAAATACCCTCACAAATACCATGAGCTACCGCACAAAACTCTGCTTCTGCACTGCTCCTAGCAACCACTGGTTGCTTCTTAGCTTCTCCACATCACAAGATTGCCCCACATATGTACAACAGCTAGAAGTTCATCTCCTATCAACTAAACATCCTGCCCAATCTGCATTTGTATAAATCTTCAACATCTTGTCATTCCCCTTTTTAAAGAATAATCTTTTTCCCGGTGTACCTTTTAGATACCTTATGACTCCGTAGACTGCATTAAGATGTCTGTCCTTTGGTGAGTGCATAAATTGACTGATTACACTCGCAACAAAAGCAATATCCAGACGTGTATATGACAAGTAAATCAGCTGGCCCACTAACCTCTAGTATTGCTTACGATCAACATTTGTGCCACCTTCAACATCCAGCTTAACGTTAGGCTCCATGGGTGTCGCTGCTGGCCTACAACCCAACATGCCTGTGTCCCAAAGAAGATCCAGCACATTTTCCCTTCTTGCTTCTTGCAACCTCCTTGCCAAAAAAGTACTTCAGTGCACCGAGATCTTTTAGTTCAAATTTCCCTGCAAGATACACCTTTAGTTCCTTCAATTCTTCAAGGTCATCTCCTATAATAATGATATCGTCCACATACGCTACAAGGATGGCAATTTTTCCTTCCATAGAGTGCTTAAAGAATAATGTATGATCTGTTTGTGCTTACATAAAACCTCTTTTCTTGACAACTTCAGTGAATTTTTTGAACCACTCTCTAGGTGATTGTTTTAGACCATAGAGAGATTTTTTTTGTTTACACACTAAGTTACCTTCATTTTCAAACCTCGGTGGACAATTCATATAAACTTCATGTAGATCGTCGTTGAGAAAAGCATTTTTAACATCCAATTGTTGTAGAGGCCAATCAAGATTCGATGCTAACAATAAGAGAACTCACATGGTATTCAATTTGGCTAATGGAGCAAAGGTCTCTCGATAATCTATCCCGTATGTCTGAGTAAAGCCTTTGGCTACAAGCCTTGCTTTGTGTCGATTAACAATCCCATCTACATTAAACTTTACAGTGAAAACCCAATTACAACCTACTGTCTTCTTTTCCTTTGGCAGTTCTACGACTTCCCAAGTACCATTTCTTTTGAGGGCATCCATTTCTTCTTGAACAGCTATTCTCCACTTAGGATCAGCTAGGGCTTCTTGTATGTTTCTTGATATTTATGTTTTGACAGTAGTGTGGTAATGGCCCGAAATGCAGAAGAAAGCTTCTCACAAGAGATATATAGATACAAAATGCTAAGTGCATTCCTGGTTCCTTTTCTAAGGGCAATAGGTAAGGAAGGATCAGCAGTTTCAGTCAAATTCTGGGTTCCACTCCGAACCTCATCGATCTAAACATTACTATCACCATTAACGCGCTCAACATCCAGATTAGGAACTGATCTCGGTTCAAACTCTTGGTCTTGTAGAGTTTCAAGTTTATCACTATTTTGCGGGCGCTTTCTACGCTAATACACAGTTTCTGTGGATCTTTCCCTAGTTCCAATTTGTTTTGTTCAATGAGAGGCATTGACATTATAGGTTCAGGTTCAATATTGGGTAGAGGGATTTGAGTTGAAGGTTCGGGAACTAGTGTTTCAGGTTCATCCCAAGGCTTATCTTCATCTAAAGTCTCCCCCTGAAGATAAGAGTGCTTGTTGACAAATCTACATGATTTGTAACTCAAATTTCAAGGGAATTTGTTCCCTAATTTCTTGAGTCAAAGCAAGTTGGAAAAGATCTTGTAATTAGGCCTTAATTTGTGTAGTTAGTGCTGTATATTTTGTTAGCATAAATAGCTCCTATGTAGACTATTCTTGTAATCCATATATAGGTTGTACAGTTTATAATTTAAAAAATATATCAGGACAATTCGTTCATGGTATCAGAGCGTTTGTGGGCTTATTCTTCTTGCCCCTTTCTGCTAAAAACTCCATCCAATATCTGTTTCCTTCTTGTCTCTTTTTTTTTTTTTTTTTTCTGATCACAAATATGTTTGAAACTTCCAGCATTAGCACTCCCAGTACCGAACCCATTTACGACCATTCCTCTCAACAATCCTCTGGTAAAACCAAAGTTTACAACCCTTGTTTAGGCTCAATGGCCGTAATTATCTTGCATGGTCACAAATCGTGAGGACTTTTCTAAAGGGTAAGGGAAAACTGAGTCATTTGACGAGTCCATCCGAAAGAGAGTGATCCAAAATTTGCTGCTTGGGACATAAAAGACTCATCGATCATGTCATGGCTTTGGAACTCAATGGTGCCCAAAATCCGCGGGACATGCATGTTTCTCACAACCGCGAAGGACATATAGGACATGGTGAAACAAACTTATTCAAAGGTTCCTGATGCAACCCTTATTTTTGAAATCAAAGCAAAGATTCACTCAACCAAACAAGGTACTCTCTCCGTCACTAATTACTATAACAAAATGAAAGGCCTTTGGTTAGAACTCAATTACTGTCAAAATATAAAGATGAACTACAGTGAGGACGCAGCCATGATGCTAAGATTTGTAGAAGGAGAAAGAATCTACGAGGTTCTAGCTGGACTAAATGTCGAATTCGACCAAGTGCGTGTCCAAATACTTGGGAAAGAGTCTCTACGGAACCTGAGTGAAGTATTTTCCACCATTTGAAGTGAAGAAGGAAGGAGGGGAGTCATGCTTGAAACCCCAGTGAATGAAGTAACAGCGCTAAACACCATGGCTTTAGCAATAACTACCGAAGATTCTACCAAAACTGAGATTTCAAGGGCCCTAAAGAACATGACCAGTCCTTCAAACAACAATAGAGAGAATATGTTTTGTAACTACTGCAAGAAAACAGGCCATACCAAAGATATTTGCTGGAACCTTCAGAGAAAAAACAACCAGCAGCAGTAGAACAACCAGCAACAGCAGTCTGTGACGCGTAACCAAGTCTCCAAAGTTGTCTGCACCGAAGAAGACACTACTACTGCCGAAATGAATGGGCTGAACAAGGAAGAGATTGAAAACCTCCGAACCTTCCTTACTACAATTGGAAAACCAGTAGGTTCATGTTTTGTCGCCCAGTCAGGAAAGTTTTCCTCAACTCATTCCTCGAGTAATTCGAAGAACAGTTTTCATGGAATCTAGGTAGTTGACTCAAAAGCCACTAACGATATGACTAATTCTTCCAGTATTTTTTTATCTTATACACCGTGTTCTGGCAGCCAAAAAAAAAAGTTGCCGATAAAACCTTAGCTACCATTGTTGGAAAAGGAACCATAAATCTCATGCCTTCTCTTTCCTTAAAGTCCTTTCTTCATGTTCCCAAATTGTCTATCAATTTATTATCAATTCAAAAACTTACCTCTGACCTGAATTGTAAAGTGATTTTTTATCCCATGTATTGTGAAATTCAAGACCAGGATACGAAGAAGATGATTAGGCGTGCTAAGGAATAGGAAGGGCTTTACTACTTGGACGCCAGCGGTGGCAATGGTGAAATCAGTTACATTCTGCAGTCATATATGTCAGAAACCCAGTCTGCTCGAGAGGCTTAAATTTGGCTACATCTAATTTGAGCTACATCATATTAGGATGCGTCATCCATCTTTTTCTTTGTTAAAAACTATCTTTCCTTTGTTATTCCATAAGATTGATGTTAAAGATTTCAATTGTGAGGTGTGTCAAATGGCTAAACACCATAGAGTTTCATATCCTTTAAGCAATTCAATAACATCTCTACCTTTCTCTTTAATGATGAAAAAGGTTTCAATTCTATTGAATTAGGAATGGTTTTTTTACACGTATATATTTACAACCGAGTGGTTAAACTAGGAAAAAAATAAAATAAAAAAAATCTTAAATAAAATAAAAAAAAATCCCCTAATCTTAGGCTAACCTTAGGCTACCCAAACTAAATCCCTGAAATCAAGGAATATAACTTTTCCTAAAAAAAACGTATTTTCCCACACTCCCCCTCAAGCTGATGAATGGATATTATCCATTCCAAGCTTGTTAACTAAATTCTAGAAAACTAAACTGGATAGTCCCTTTGTGAATATATCTACCAACTGATCTTTTGTGTGGACAAATGGAGTGCAAATCAACCCACTATCAAGTTTCTCCTTTATAAAATGCCTGTCAACTTCTATATGCTTCGTGCGATCATGTTGGACCAGATTATGTGCAATGTTGATAGCTAACTTATTATCACAATACAATCTCATTGGACCTTCCCACTTAATTTTCAAATATTCTAAAATTATCTTCAGCCATAAGAGCTCACAAATCCCCAGTGCCATTGATCTGAATTCTGCTTTTGCACTCGATCTTGCAACCACATTTTGTTTCTTACTTCTCCACGTGACAAGATTTCCACCTAAGAATGTACAACCACCTGAAGTTGATCTTTTATCATCCACTGACCCTGCATACTCTACATCTGTATAGGCTTCAAGACTTAATCCTTCTCGTCTGAACAAAATTCCCTTATCAGGCGACCCCTTTAGGTACTGTAGATCCTGTTCACAGCCCTGAGATGAGTTTCTTTGGGATTATGTATGAACTGGCTCACCATACTCACAGCATATGCTATGTCTGGTCTAGCGTGTGATAAATAAATCAATTTCAACAAGCCTTTGATAATTACCTTTGTCAACTGTAGCATCTCCTTAGACATCACCCAATTTATGATTGGATTCTATAGGTGTGTCTATCGGCTTACATCCAAGTTTACCTGTAACCTTCAGAAGATCAACCACATATTTCTACTGAGATATGAAGATGCCTTGCTAAGAGTGAGCTACTTCTATGCCAAGAAAATATTTCAGTCTACCAAGTTCCTTGATCTCGAATTCTTTCACTAGACATCCCTTTAGCTTTTCAATTCCTTCCACATCATCTTCCGTAACTATTATATCATCCACATAAACCAGCAATGCTGTAACTTTCCTTGAAGTTGAATGTCTCACGAACAAGGTATGATCACCTTGGCTCTGTTTGAATCCAAGGTTTAGCATGACTCTGGTAAACCTTCCAAACCAATCTCTCGGAGATTGTTTGAGTCCATACAATGCCTTCTTCAATCTACATGCCATTTGTTCTTCATTTGCAGAACTGAATCCATGGGGAAGTTCCATATAAATTACTTCTTCAAGATCACCATGTAAGAATGCATTCTTGACATCAAATTGTTGCAATTTCCATCCAAAGTTGGCTGCCAATTATAGTAGCACTCTCACCGTATTTATGGGAAAGTCAAATAGGAAATCCCATCATTATTGGGATTATTAGTTGGCAGATCTTTTTTTTTATTTTTTGGTTTCCTTAAGTTATAGGATTTGTTACTGTTTTTTTCTTTTTAGGATTTCCTTGATTATCTAATTTCCTAGAAGTCAGGGAAAATTATTTCTTTGTAATCTCTATAAGAGAGACGTTTGTTTTCATTGAATAATAAGAAGAAAAATTCATTTCTTCCTTTTTCTGTTTTATGGCATCAGAGCTAGGCTGTTTTTCTGGGTAAAGATAGCCAAATCATCATGTCGACCATAAAAAAAGCCGAAACACCAACCTCTACAAGTCTTCCAGTGTCTATTACCTCTAGCCATCTAGAAAACCCTTCAATTCAGATTACTACACACAAACTCAATGGGAATAATTTCAGAGAGTGGTATCAATCTGTCTTGCTTGTGATTAAAGGCAGAGGAAAGATGGGATATTTAACTAGAGCACCACCAGCACCGGATTCAGACAACTACAACGCTTGGGAAGCAGAGAATTCCATTGTAATGGCCTGGTTAATAAACTCAATGGATCAAAAAAATTGGGTGTCTGTATTTGTTCTATCAGACAGCAAAAGAAATTCGGGATGCTGTGAAGGAGATGTATTCGGATATGGAGGATATTTCACAAAGCTTTGAGATTCGCTCCAAGATACGAAACACTAGACAAGGTACATCGTCGGTTACCAAGTATTTTAATAATCTATCCGAGTTGTGGCAAGAAATCGACCTGTTTCATCATGTTACCTGGAAGCATCCAGAGGATGGAATACAGTACAGCAAAATGATGGAAAAGGATCGAATTTTTGATTTTTTACACGGCCTCAAACAAGACTTAGATGAGGTTCGAGGATGTATACTTGGGACAAAGCCTCTACCCTCCCTAAAGGAAGCATTTGCTGAGGTTAGGCGTGAAGAAACAAGAAAAAAGGTTATGTCTTCACCATCACAGAGTTCGTTAGCTGACAGCCCAGTTCAAGGATATGCGTTGGCTACAAACCGTGGTAATCTAAAGGCGTTCTCTGGCAAAGATCAGCAGTTGTGGTGTGAGTATTGTAAAAAACCATATCACACTAAGGAGACATGCTGGAATTTGCATGGAAAACCCCCTGACTGGAAGCCAAGAAATCAGAGGAAACACAACAAAAATGCCAATGTTGCTGAGATAGCTACTACAGCTCCGAAAGCCTTCACTGTCGAGGAAATGGAAGCACTTCGGAAACTCATGAACCCTTTATCTGCAAAAGGGGAGGCGACCCCTGCTTCATCAGGTTCTGCAGCTTTGACAACTCAGAGAGGTATTTTCTCATTCTTGTCACACAAAGGACCTCAAAATGCATGGATTGTGGATACCGGCGCCTCTGATCATATGACCGGTTTGAAGACAGGGTTAAGTAACTATAAA
>CAMOHE010056094.1:3560-15739 GCA_946598075.1 Artocarpus hirsutus | reverse complement strand
AAAAAAAAACCACAATCGGCATTAAAGTCAAGATGCTCGATGCTACATAGCTAAAAAGATAATTTGTTATTTTGAACTAGTAACGGTGTTTTAAAACAAAGTTAAGACTTAAAATTGAAACTTAAACATTATAGTATGTAAGTGCTTTACAGTGTAATAAACTTTTGCTTTTACTATAATATATGAGAATTTTACATTGTAGCAAGTTGGAACTTATGCTCTAATTAGTATGAGTAAAAAGTGGAGGGAAAGAAAACATTGGAAGGATTTTAGGATGGAAATTGATATGACAAGGTGTGTGGTAGAAAAGAAATTGGAATGGATAGAAAAAATGGGTCAAAGAAATAGCATGTGGGTCCTACCAAAATTGATCTCTCTGAATTTGGATGGGTTTTGTGAGGGCAAAGTTTAACAACAAAGCAAAGAAAATAAAGTCATCAATTTGTACTTCTTTTTTATCAAAATTTGACTAAAAGATTCGGGCTCCGAATTAGGAAAATAGCTGAATAATATTTGGGTAATATGGTAATTGTATTAATAGTAGTTTTTCTATTCATTTGGTTTTTCTGATAAAATCATTTTCTTTCCACCTTCACATATCAAACTAGTAACAAGAAAATCAAAATCGTGTCTTTTTGTACAATTTTTTTTCCTCCATAGTTTTCTCTTTCATCTTATTTTCTTTCATTATTATCAAACGGAGCATTAAGTTCTAATTAATTTGTCAAACTAAGCATTTAGCTCCCACAAGTAGCGTAGGGACATTCATCAAGAAAACAAAAAATTACTGAATTCAATTTATGAAGTAATAAAGAATTGGGGCAGAGGCAGAATATCTGCCAAATTGTTGGCGCCAAAAAACCAAATTACAGAAGGACCATTAATTGACCAAACATGATGATTAGAGGACATAAACTGAGTGTCCCAGCAGCACCACACTTTTTCAAAGCGTGGGTTTGCCCTGCCAAAGGTCTCTACGTTTTCAATGGCTCATGTGATCCAAACAGGAATTTTAAGACATAGCATATGTTTAAAATATTTGTTAGAACTAAATACATTATAAAACTCTCAACAATAATAACAAAAAGCACTTATAATATAAAGCTCTTACATGTTATAATTTTTATACTTATAATTTTAGTTCTAATCAACTTGTCAAATGGCTTGATAAAAAAATCTTAATAACGAAACTAAAATATAACAAAATTTTCAAAATATTAGAAATATAATAAGAGTCCATATCATTAAAATAATTACAAAAACAAATGCAACATTATTATAAAAGTTGCTATTTTTATAATATTTCAAAATCTGTGTTTTATTCTAATTTCACCATTGAAATTCTATTGCGTAGTCTAATTTTCTCTAATCCAAACGAGGATGCAGGCTTGTGTGGTGACATAAATATTAGTGGTCACGTACAATTACCACCAATGTGACCAATAAAATAATTACGCTCTTTCCCATTTGTAAGCAATATGTACCTATTATAATCACAATGAGAATTACAACTGTTTTGTTTTTTTTTTTGTCAAATTAAGTGGGTGTTTGAAAAAGTGGTGGAAACCAGTGGTAGGAACCACTTTTACTGTAGCATATGAGAGTTTTACACTATAGCAATTTTTTTTTTAATTGTTACTGTAGCATGTGAGAACTTTTTACTGTTTATAACTGAATTTGTGGTGAAAACTGAGTGATTTCCACCATTGCCAAGCACCCTATTAAATTTTTAGGTAGAAAAGAGGCAATTTTACACCATCGAATAATCTCTTCACCCTATTATTTATGTTTTCAAGCTTACATATAATTAGCAGAAAGAACAAATTATGAGTATTACGTGTTATCTTATAATTGTAGGAAAAATTATGTGCAAGGGTATGAAGGAATACTATGTTTATTCGACACAGTTTTTATCTATCAAATTAAATCCATATACAATTCTAAATTATCAAATCAAATAACAATCAAAAATAAAATCATAATTATATTTAACAACAATTTATAGCATGTTAAAGATTTGAAAGAAATTCATCGTGCACTTTTTCCATTTGATGTGCACATAATAATTCCTCACAGAAAATTAAATCTAGCTCCACTGGAAATGAATCTTCGGCTGTTTCAAGATGCCTTTCGCCTCTACTAGTGTACTTTCTCTTACCTGTTATAATATTTACTGTCGTCTAAAATATGTCGTCCTTCAAAAATCTTACATATTTGACTAAACAAAAAATTAAGAAATGCACAAAACACTATAAATCATACCTAAATCGAGAATCCAATGACAAAAACTCATGCATACTATTTATCGAAATTGATATGATGTTTAGAAAATATGATTAGAACTGAAACTTTTAAAGTAAAAACTATAATATATAATAACTTTATATTATGACCCATTTTTATATCATTCTAACACGTAAACATTTTACATTTTAACAGATAAATTTTTTTATTAAAATTGATTTTATCAAACACCTTAAAGTTGGGATATTTTTATTAAATATATAAAATATTAAAATTGTAATAAGTGAAAGAAAAAAAATCTTATTGTCTAAATTTTAGCTAATTTAGCACTCATGGTTGAAACTACATCCATAATAAAAAGTTCTCAATAACTATAAAATAAAAATAAAAGCAGCTATAATCTCAACAGCTATACTATTTTAAATTAATATTGATTTTGCTTATGGTTTCCATTATCGGTTCAAAACAAAGGCTTTGTGATAAAGAGGAGAGAGAGGGAAGGAAATTAAAAAAATGTGCGGGGAGAGAGAGAGCTAAAGCCGGTTTGGAAGTAAGTTCAAGAAAAAGTATTATTAACTGCTGCAAAGCAGTGTGAGTTTACTAATTTATTTGTAGTGTTTTGAGGATGTCAAGTTTATCCTACAGTCCTAAACTATGACCACAGTATCTTGCTATTCTAGTAAAGCACAAATATTAATGAGGGAGAAAACAAGCAGTTAACGTCAAATCTATCGTAATCAAAGTCAAATCAATGTTACTGATAAGATTAGATCAATCCCCTTGTTGTTTAGGCAAATACTGACTTCTGACAAAGATCTTCCTAAAGTACATTCCAATCGTTCTTCTAGAGTCATCGTGCCTCTCCAAACAGACCACTGTTCCCGCTAATTTTCACCTTTCTTCGGTAGGGGAAGGGTAGCAGAGAGATAAGGTTAATATAGAAACTGTGTTTGATTAGGGTGGAATAGTTAGCCTCTTTTAATTAGTTGGATGTAGACTTTGGACAGACATGAAAAAGTATCCAACCTATGATAGGATTATAATTTGATTTGACGCTAAAAAATAATGTTTAATTTGAAAATTGTGTCTCATAGATTTTTTTTTATATATATATATATATATATATATCGTATTTTACCACACAATCCTTTTTGAAAAGCCACAACTGAATTTTGATTTTTTTTAAACGACCTCAAATTTCTAAAAATAGAGCAAAACAATGAATTTGATTAACGTCCGTCTATTTTTTTCATTTGGCCATCATGTGCCAATCACAAAATTATAATTCACTTCCAAAAAGACCAAAACACCCCCACTTAAATTAACTAACATTTAATAAAAATAAAAAAAAAATAAAAAGCTTGGTTTGGTTACGATGAACCAAGCTCTCCAAGTTGGAGAGCTGAAAGGCGATCGTGCAACCGGCCAATTCAAGAATGGAGTAGATTTGGGATCGAGTTAGGGCTCGAGGCTTAGGCCTTTAATTTTGGGTCTGAGAAGATAGAAGGCGACTCAAATAATTTGATTTCTAAGCGTTTCTCAAAGCCTTCAAATCCAATTAGGGAAAGAGCAAGCGCAATCATGGCCACAGCAAGAATCGAGCTTCTAATTCTATTACACTATTCACAAGGAATGCTATGGGGTTTTTTTTCTTGAAATTTATGGTAAAGATAAAAAAAAAAAAAAAAGCCGTAACAAAACGAGAGAAAAATTTGAACAGAGAAAAGGGAAAATCTATCTGCAGAAGGAGGCATTATTTGCGAAGGCCGTCTTAGGATAGCTTCCTCACGCACTGCCAAAAAGAAACAAAGGAAATTGAGTAAAAATGACGAAGAATAGAAATCATCGTTTCAAAAGTAGATGAAAATGTTTTCGTTGGGGCAAGCAGCAGATCTGAACTTTTCGATTATAATGAACCTTGTGTATGACAATCTTCATTTGGATCTATGAGTTCAAACTCAAACAGTGTAAAGCTCACTTGTATGCTACAGTTAAAGAGTTCAAACCAAGGTCAAATACTTTAGAAATTTGTAATATCTTATTAAAACTCTATTACATGTTTCAAAATCTATTTCAAAAGCACTTTTTGATGAGTTATGTTTTGTAGCTTTGATTATTAGCTTTTTTGAGAGTCTCATCAAAACACTTCAAGAAATAACTTTTACATTCAAAAAGCTAAAAATAATTTTTAAGAAGTCCTCCCAGACATGCCCATAAAGGAAAAAAAATAGCTACAAAAAACAACAACAAAGCTTACAATGATCATTAATGCTTGAAACACCACAAAAAGGTTGGGCATCAAATGCAAGGGAGAAGCATTGTTGACGCACCATTTGACCAACACAAGTGTACCACATGCGTAACCCAATGCAACCATTCAACACAACATCTTTGGCACCATAAGATGTGTTGCATCACTAGAGACAAGACCTCAAAAGAGCAAGAGTGTCAAAGAAACGACGCATTCAAAACGCAGCCCCAAAAAGCTAACGCCCCACATCATTACATCACATATTCAACATTTGAGCATTGATACAAAGCAAAACCAATCCTGCCACCATCTTCAATTTCATAGTAAAAAGCTTTTTGACGAAAATACAAGGTTTGAGAGCCCGATGATCACCCAAAGACCATGTTCGGGCTTCTTCTGCCTTCTCTAGTGTATAATCATTGTTTGATAATAGTGAAAATTTCATTTAAGTACGCTATGTTATATCAAAAGATAAATTTGACACTTTTGGTTTTGGAAAATTTCTTACCGGTATCTTAATCTTTTAAAAAATATTTTTTAATACTTCGACGCCCTTTTGTGACAAGAAAAGATAAAATTACTCTTTTTATAAAATATAATCAATTGACCAAAATTTTAAGTAAAAAAATTAAAATTGTTATGCCTACAACCAAACACCCAATTTTTGGGTGTTTAAAGGTTTTTGGGTGTTTGGTTGTAGGCATAATAATTTTTAAATTTTTTACTTAAAATTTTGACCAACTGATTATATTTTATAAAAAAGCTAATTTTATTTTTTTGTGTTTTAAAAAAGGCTTCCAAATACTAAAAAAAATTTCCTAAAATATCGGCGTATCAACATAAAATTTTCTAAAACAGAGAATACTAAACTCATATTTTAATATAATACAAAGTATTAAAATGAAAATTTTCCTAAATAATATTATTTGGTCACACAATTAATTGCGTAGTCAATGTTGTGATAAACTTGTGCTTTTTTTTCCCAATTGTTGCATAAAGCACATAAACTAATGAGCCTCTTCAATTATATCGTACAATTGTTTTATACACGCACCATTGTTTTATGTAGGGACTATATTATACTTATGAATCATGATCAAGATACCATTTTTTTAAGAGAGATTGTTTTGATTAAAACAACCAGAAAAGGCAAGGAAAGAAAAGTGAGATAAATGTTTTTATTTTCCAATAGCAAAGTACCGTATGCTACACGTTGTTTTCTTGCGGACAAATTTAATGTGGGAAAGAGCGTTACCATCAAAATAAGCAATTGATGAATGACACAAGAATTTAGGTGGTCCTTTGTCATGTGCCCCATTGGAGAACCCACTGTTACGTACAACAATCCTGTGTAAGTTTCTCCACTAGCAAAAAAAATCCTCTCGGTTTCCTAATTTTTCTATTCAAGATTTTTTTAGCTTGTGGCTCATATGTAGAGAAAATTGATAAGCATATTTTCATGATCAATCCAATTGGATATTTGGAACCTTGATTTTAACTCATCATGAGTTAAACTGATAATAGAATATTTAACAAACTCAATTTCAACTTAAGACTGTAAAGCTCTCACATATTACAGTCTAACGTTATCATATTTTCAGTTTTAACTCACTTTTCAAACACCCTATAAATTCAAATACTGTAATATAGAAGTTTTACACTATTTGAGTTCAAACTCATAACTTTAAACTAAAATTACTAAACACCCTTTTAGTATTTTTAGAAGAAAAGAAAATCCCAAGCATAAAGTGGCTCTTCTATCTGATGTACATATTTATGCGCGTGTGTTTTAAAAGGCACGTGTGTGCGTATATATACATATATAGGTTTTTGTACGTTTCTCCATTGTAGCATGTAGACGCAACATGGTATTCATTGACCATAATGTTGATGCTAAAGAGGTATAAGATAATTGTCATTAAAATATGCTTTCAAAACATTAAACATAATATTAATCTTGAAGTGGTATAACATAATTTTTTTTTTTTTATATTTTTTAATGTAAATTTCTTCGTGTTATATCTCTCTATCATCGATGTTATATATAAAGACAGTCATTTTACTTTTATTTTTTTTACCTTTAGATGTTACGTTGTAGATACGCCTCTCTAGAAAAACCCTACATATGCATATAAAATATTAGGGGGAAAATTTGCACCAGATTTCCAACAATTGTTACTCATTTGTTATTTTTTTGGGTAAATTAAGTGGTATATTATTTTTTCATTGTTACTATTGTGTTCTATTACTTTTTTTTCCACTTTGATCTACATGTCTCTTACTTAAAAAGGCCAAAATATTCTTAGGTAACACATATTTACTTAACTTTAACCTAAAATACTTAGAAACAATAGTGTATTTATATTCTTTGGAAGTGATATATTTTAAATTTTTCTCACAAAAAGTGGTAAAATTAAAAAAAAATACTCCACAAGTAGTATTTCTCCAAATTGAGCCTATTTTTTTTTTTTCCTTATTCGTCTAAAACCCTAAGATTGGGGGAAACGGGGATTCTTGCAGGGAAATCCCCGGGCGCTCAGTTCACAAAAATATCCAAGAAAAATCTCAGAAAACAAAAGACGGTTTCAGTAATTTTCTTGCTTCCCTAACACATCTCTATATATAGGCTTAAGAGTGCTCGAGAATGAGGGTAGGATCTAAGTCTTGTCGCTGATTCTTTTAATTTCCAAATGTTGGATCAGATTTTGCCACGTGTTTCATAAGCAAACGGGCATTTCTTATTTGATTTAAGTCACTGTAAATTTAGTAGTTATTAGGCTTGATCAAATGCTATGCGTTCCGACTTTATTAAATCCCACCGTTTCTGCACTAAACCCTTAGAACATGCTGAAGATCCATTTAGTTAGAACGTTATTGGGTGTGTTTGACAATACAGTTAGAATCATACGTTAAAATGATTTTATAAGATATTTGAAAGAGTAGTTTAAATCATTAGTTTGAGTTTGAAAACTATATTATGTGAGAGCTCTATACTGTATCTTTTTTATTGTAGCGTGTGCGATGCTTATAGTTCAAGCCATTGGTTTGAACTACTCTTTCAAACACCATAGCATGTGATAGTTTTAAAATATAGCCTATTTTTACTTTATATTATAACATGTAAAAACTTTACATTGTAGCAGTTAAAAATATATTTTTTGACTGACATTGCAAAAGGCTCTCATGGTTTTTCTTACTTCCCTTCGTGCAATTCAGCTGGTTGAACGTCATGGTTTCTTTTATTCATTGCTATTAAAATGTGCTCGTTTTATAAGGACGTATTTTTCACTCCCACAGTGAGTCGTCTGTCTGGTATGGATTTTAAAGTACCTTTTTTCTTTTCTTTTCTTTTTTTTTTTTTGTTTTTTCGTCATCTGCCACCCCAATGTGGTCCTTTCATAAGGACACATTTTTCACTCCCACAATGAGTCATCTATTTGCTACGGACTGTTGGGTATTTCCCCTGTTGTTGTGCTTTTTCTCGTATGTCACTCCATTCAATTTTTGAACCTCAAATTTTACTTACAAATTGTTTCAAAATTATATATCTATCCCTATTTTGTAAAAATGAAGTGCCTTCACTGACCAATAAAGATATATTGTTGTATCCTTATTTTATAAGAAAAATTAGTACTCTCTTTTTACTTTTTTTTTTAAATATATGTAATTATGTTTCTATTTAATAAAATGTTAATAAAAGAATACGAAATTGATGGCACTAATTTCTAAGATCACATAGTGTCGGTCAAGACCAGGAGGCCGTCAAGCACTTGCCATGATCATTGAAATTACGGCTCTTTATTTTAACAAGAAATTATCAATATATGCTAGGGTCTCTTTTCTGGTATTAGAGCCCCACTGAAAAACATTTCTAGCTCTATCACCCAGTCATATTATATCAATTAATATACTAACATCATAAAAACACATTAGGTAAATTAAAATGTCACGTACCCAATATTTTTTTATTTTATGTTACATTTTAACTAACATGATGGACCAGAGGACAAAAAGAAGAGGTACATCATATGGTTTTGTTTGCTATAAGAGCTACACAAGAAGCGGTTTTGGGCCGCCGTTGATCGTTAGTGTTCATTGGTATTCTCGTTTTTAACCTTGTCAATCTATTATTTAGTATACAATATATATATATATATATATATATATATATATATATCTATATCTGAATTTTTTTTTTTTTTTTTTTGTTACGCAAATATGCCTCCCTGTCTCATGACGAACAATGTTTTAAAGTTAAACATTACGTGAGAGAGAGTGAACAATTTTATTAAAAAGCTAAATCCAATATACACAATTTCATGGTTTTCAATTTCATTCTTATTTTTTCTCACATGACATGTTCAATAATATAAGAGAAATTTTGTTTCTACTAAAAAGAAATAATAAGAAGAATTTTGTGGTATGATATGAAAAAATACCCATGCTCATTCATATCATATTCATATAAATTTAAAAAATAAACTATGACAATGTAAAATTTGATAAAGATCTGACGATTTAAACCTATGTCGTTCATTAATAAAATATCTTATACCTTACCATGATAATGTGAGTTGCATTTGTGATCTCGATATTGGAGATTGGTATTGATACCAATGAGATTAAATAAGTGACCCACAAAAAAAAACTTTCAACTCATGTATATCATATATTTATGTTAAATTAAGAAAAAGACAGCAATTTAAGATTTAACAAGGATCAAACAATTTATAACTTGCTTGGCAAAATTAGTTTCAATTAAAATTTTAGTTGATAGTATATACAGTATAAAACTTTTACATACTATATTATAAAGCAAATATATGTTACAACGTATAATTTTCATATGTCATAATATATTTATTCAATTAGTTCAAAACCAATACTCCAGACACATAGTTAGAACTATGTTGTTTATTAATGAGATATTATTTGTAGATGATTTGAGTTGACTTTGTGATCTTGGTTTTGGATATTGATATTAATATTAATACCAATGAGATTAAAACATTGTGACCCACAACCAAAAACATTTTTTGAGGGTTATACTAATAAATTGCTTATGGCCGTGGATTAACGTGAGATGAGAGTTGCACATACATGAATTTCACGTGGATCTCACTAGCTAGGTCCCACAAGATGACAAACTTAAATAATTAATCATGATGCACAGTTGTTCTCTTCTGTTTTGTTTTGTTTGTTTGTTTTTTCAATTAATTGCTCTTGGAGGGGCCTAATAGGAAAGGCAATGCATGGTTGGTGGATTGGCGTATTAGGTTATTATAAAGGTTAGTCAGATCCATCTTTGACTGTGGTCAATTTTGAAATATGCGTTACTTACAATGACTAATAAAGACTTTATCATAAAAGCAGTATAAAATAACAAAGTCCCTTTATTAGCTTGCAGTGGTAGTGGTATCATTACAAAATATATCTGGATGCAGAAATTGACCACTCACAAAGTGAGACTCCAATATATATATATATATATAGAGAGAGAGAGAGAGAGAAGGGTTTCATTGTTTCATAGCTGTAAACACAGAGGCAGTTGATGAATATTTGACAGGTTAAAGGCAAGAAGAAGTAGAAAATTTCAGGTCTTAAACAGGCAGATGAATTCATTGAGTAGACTGGCCAATTGAAATTATAATTGAGGGGCCCCTCTCTTTGTAAGTTAATATGGCTTGGGATTTGGAAATAGAAACTCCTTGCAGTAAAAATAGGAAAAATCTTTAATTTTGCGCAATAGTTGACTAGTGTCCTTTAAGTCGTGGGGAATACACTAATAGTACCTGCGTATAGAGTCACAATATCATGTTTGTCCTTCTTGTTTTTTAAATGTGTAAAAATTATTATGCTTTTGAAAACAGTCTTAAAGTATCCCCTTAACTGCTTAAATGTTTTATAATACAAAAAAATTACACTTAATTACTAATATATGAGATTAACGCCGTAGTAGATACCGTGTCCATAAAATATTATTACTCTTCTTAACAACGCAGTGAATTTCATGTCTATGAAATATCTTTACTCTTCTTAAGAACCTAGTGGATTCTTTGTCTATATAAAATAACGCTATCATCTATCAATAATATTGTGTCTTAGAATCAATATCACTCATTGGTTAACAAAAACACAACAATGTAAGTTCACTAATTATCCAAAATTAAAGTAAATCCATAAAACAGTCAATAGCAATAATACAATTTAATTTTTATCACGAAGTAATATAAGAATTACAATTCTTTGGTGGATAAAGTTCAATGTATTCTACATATATTTGTATCTTTATTTAGTGATCCACTTTGCTATGATTTAGATGAGATTACACTATTTTGAAAATAGATAATATAACAATTCTATCAAAACAACACATCCAACTTTATTTATGAATTGTGAACAAAATGTAAACACTTCATATCCATAACTAAAGGACTTAAATGAACCTTACCATGTTTCACTATAGATATTTGAGAACAATTATTATGCATCCTATCAATGAAATTCAATATTTTATTTCTCATAATCATATAAAGTTACATAAACCGTGTGTATATGTTGGGGGGATAAGGGACTGAGGGAATTGGGGAGCTGCGTTTTTCCTTATAAGAATGAGAATTTTTTGGGACTGTGTTAAGAGTGTTGTTTGAACTTTTTGTCTTCAAAGTTGTACAAAAGCATTTGGAAACAATAACAGACGGGACCTAGAATTTCTCAAGTTTTGAAAAATTATTTTTTGTTTTAAATAATATTTAATACAAATGTTTTTAAAAATATTATTAATAAGGAAATTTTAGTATTTTAAAAATTTAAGTGGTCAAGAGGATAGTTTAAAACTGTTTCAAAAACTACAAGGAATATTATAGACATTTACATAATAAGAGGACAATAAGAGAACTAAATGTGATACACCGACTAAATGCAATAGATATTTTGGTAAAGTAATATATAGAGAATGATTTTATGCAAGGTATGGTCTAAACAATGAGAATTCTATTACAAGGTAGGGGAAAAAAAAAAAAAAAACCGGTAGGGCTTTGTTTTAAATTGTCAGTTTATATAACAAGTTATTAAGTCTTTGTACTCTTTAATTTAATTTAATCTAACATCCAGGAACATTAGGAGATATTTGCCATATAAATGTTTGTGCTTTTTAGAGTAATTAAAATTTTATAGCTAGTAACTTTCTTTCAACCAACAATTGGATCCTCGTACCTAAAAATAAATGATGCTTTCTGGTACAATATTGTTGATGAAAGGAGTAATGATGCTGAGACACCATATCCGATATAAGTAGGATTTATCAATGGCAAAGTTAGAAGTTTCTATGCTAAATTAGCATCATCCGAAACATAAAAGAGACAGGTGAAGTCATAGTAATTATTATTTTTTTATTATTCAATGTTAGAAGTTTCTATGCTTAATTAGCATCATTCGAAACATAAAAGAGATGAGTAAAGTCATAGTAATTATTTTTTTCAATTATTCAATGTCGGCATAATCATAATTTTTTTTTTTTGTTTATTGTGGGGTAGAGTCATGAAATTCTTATTACAGCCGGAGAACAATTATTCTTTTCTTTCTTAAAAAAATTAAATTTCAGCCGAGTTTTGTGATTCATTGATGTAGAAATGGAGTTGATATGGGGGGGGGGGGGGGGGGGGGGGGGGGGGGGGGGGGGGCT